>CAJQZJ010028414.1:7323-18307 GCA_907164525.1 Lophiomys imhausi | reverse complement strand
GAGACAAGCAATATTTGCTTATCTAAATATAAGAGATAGATAGGGCACCTTCAAAAACCTCAAGAGTTCTGCAGAATATGGCATTCAAAGATGTTTTCTTAACTTAAGATTTTTTGATGTCGAGACATGTCAGCTCCTGACAGCACCCCCTATATTACTCCAAGTAGAAGATGAGCATCGAAGAATCTACAGTGGGAGATGATTGAATTGGTGGTAAGCCTTTCTCTTAGCAAGAAAAACCCCTTGCTTCAACTGTAGACAGACTTCTGTCCAAAAAAGACAAAACGTGGAAGCAGATAAGTCGACAGCCTAGCTCTGCCAAGACAGGGTAGGTAAGTCCTTCATAATTCCTGCTCTACAATCAATGTCTGTCAGAGAAACAGGGCCAAATGGCTGAAGATTGATGCTGTAATGTATGGAGACAAAATGGGAACTGTCCAGGCATCCACTGTTATGTCATTTCTTAGTTTTGGAAGCTGCAGGCCCTGCACTTCCTATATAATCAGATATATTTATCCCTCTCAGGTCTCTGAGGTGGTTGAAGAATAGATAGCTAGAGTCTCATAGTTAAATTTTGAGTTGTTTAGGAATCAAGAGGGTGTTCTGGATCTAAGAAGATGTTTTTAAAATTGTGATGCAAGTTAGTTTGGAAGCTGAGCTAGATATAGAACTTTAAACTCATTGAGATGGTTAGATAGTAGAATGTTAACGTCAGGTGCCAAATACATATGGACTGGACATTGGGAATGTATGCTAAGCCATATAACTCTTATAATTGTGGCCTATTTATTTCTGTTGTTTTGTATTGTATTTATAGTTATAAGAAAAAGAACCATTTTTTGGACTGAAAGGGAGAGCTGTTGAGTGGGGGGGGGGAGCAATACCTTAAACTAAAAAAAAAAAAAAGAAAAAGATGGGGGGGGTGGGGGGGGGGGGGGGAAGGGGGGGGGGGAGGGAGGGGGGAGTAGGGAGGGGATTGTGAGTGAGATGTAATTTGAAGAAATAAAAAATAAATTATTAAAAAAAGAAATAAATAAATTGGAGAGTTCCCATACTAGCAACCTAAAAGCACATCTGAAAGAGCTAGAACAAAAAGAATCAAATACTCCCAAGAGGATCAGAAGGTAGGAAATTATCAAACTCAGGGGTGAAATCAATAACCTAAACACAAAATGAACAACACAAAGAATCGACAAAACCAAGAGTTTGTTCTTTGAGAAAATCAACAAAATAGACAAACCCTTAGCCAAACTAGCTAAAAGGCAGAGGGAAAATACCCAAATCAACAAAATCAGAAATAAAAGGGGGAAATAACCACAGATATTGAGGAAATTCAAAGAATCACTAGGTCCTACTTCAAAAACTTGTACTCCACAAAATTGGAAAACATAATGAAATGGAGAATTTTTTGATAGAGTCCACGTACCAAGGCTAAATCAACAATAGGCAAACAAATAAAACAGTCCTATAACCCTTAAGGAAATAGAAGTCATTAGAAGTTTTCCAACCAAAAAAGTTCAGGGCCAGATGATTTCAGCAAAGAATTCTATCCAACCTTCAAAGAAGAGCTAACCCCAATATTCTTCAAACTCTTCTACAACATAGAAACAGAAGGAATACTGTCAAACACATTCTATGAGGCCACATTTACCCTGATACTTAAACCACACAAAGACCCAACAGAAAAAGAAAGTTTCAGACCAATTTCCCTTATGAACATGGATGCAAAATTCTCAATAAAATACTTGTAAATCGAATCCAAGATCACATCAAAAGTATCATACACCATGATCAAGTAGGCTTCACCCCAGCGATGCAGGGATGGTTCAACATATGAAAATCCATCAGTATAATCCACCACATAAACAAACTGAAAGAAACAAAACCCCATGATCATCTCATTGGACGCTGAAATGCATGTGACAAAATCCATCACACCTACATGTTAAAACTCTTGGAGAGATCAATCATACAAAGACCATACTTAAACATAATAAAGGCAATTTACAACAAGCCAATAGTCAGCATCAAACTAAATGGAGAGAAACTTAAAGCACTTTTGCTAAAATCTGGGACAAGGTAAGGCTGCCCACTGTGTCCATATCTTTTCAACATAGTACTTGAAGTATTAGCTAGAGGAATAACACAACTAAAGGAGATGAAGGGGATACAAATTGGAAAGGAAGAAGTCAAAGTATCCCAATTTGCAGATGATATGATAGTATACATAAGCAATCCCAAGAATTCCATCAGAGAACACCTACAGCTGATAAACTCCTTCAGCAAGGTGGCTGGATACAAAATTAATTTAAAAAATCAGTAGCCCTTCTCTACACAAAACCTACATGGGCTGAGAAAGAAATAAGGGAATCAACCCCCTTTACAATAGCCACAAATAATATAAAACACCTGGGGGTAACTCTTACCAAGCAAGTGAAAGACCTGTACGACAAGAATTTCACGTCTTTGAAGAAAGAAACTGAAGGACATATCAGAAGATGTAAAGATCTCCCATGCTGATGGATGGGTAGGACAACATAATAAAAATGGCCATCTTACCAAAAGCAATATACAGATTCAATGCAATTCCTATTAAAATATCAACACAATTCTTTAAGACCTTGAAAGAACAATTCTCAATTTCATATGGAAAAACAAACAAAAAAAAAGAATAGCTAAATCAATCACATACAATAACAGAACATCTGGAGATATCACCATCCCTGATTCAAGCTGTAGTACAGAGCAATAGTAATAAAAACAGCATGGTATTGGCATATTAACATACTAGTTGATCAGTGCAATCTTATTGAAGACCCAGAAATAAAGCCACACATCTATACCTATGGTCACTTAAATTTTGACAAAAAAAAAAAAGCCAAAACCATACAGTGGAAAAAGGACAGCATGTTCAACAAATGGTGCTGGTGTAACTGGATGTCAACATGTAGAAGAATGCGAATAGACCCATATTTATCACCCTGCACAAAACTTAAGTCTAAGTGGATCAAAGACCTCAACATAAATCTGGACATACTAAAATTAATGAAAGAGAAAGAAAGGAAAAACCTGGAACTCATTGGCATGGGTAGCAACTTCCTGAACAGGACAGCAATAGCTCAGACTCTAAAACAAACAATAAATGGGACTTTATGAAATTGAAAAGCTTCTTTAAGGCAATGGACACTGTGCTTAGAACAAAACAGCAGCCTACAGACTGGAAAAAGATCTTCGCCAACCCAACATCCAACAGAGGGGTAATATCCAAAATATATAAAGAACTCAAGAAATGAAACACCAAAACAATCAAATAAATCAATCAAAATATGGGGTACAGAGCTAACCTGAGAATTCACAAAAAAAAAAAAAGAAAAAGAAAAAGAAATCTCTAAAGGCCGAGAGGCACTTAAAGAAATCTTCAACATCTTTGGTCATCAGGGAAATGCAACTCAAAATGACTCTGAGATTCCATCTCACACCTGTCAGAATTGCAAAAATCAAAAACTCAAATGATAGCACATGAAGGTGAGATATGGAGAAAGAGGAACACTTTTTCATTGCTGGTGGGTGTGGAAACTTGTACAACCACTTTGGAAATCAGTCTAGAGATACCTTAGAAAATTGGGAATAGTTCTACCTCAAGACCAAGCCATACCCCTACTGGGCCTATATCCAAAAGATGCTTCACCAAAACACAAGGACATAGCATCAACTATGTTCATAGCAGCTTTATTTGTAATAGTCAGAAACTGGGAACAACCCAGATGCCCTTCAAGTGAAGAATGGATAAAACAAAAACAAAAACAAAACAAAACTGTGGTACATTTACACAATGAAATACTACAGTTTTCAGAAACAAGGAAATCATGCAATTCAAAACCAAATGGATGGATCTAGAAAAACTCATCCTAAGTGAGCTGACTCAGTCCCAGAAAGATAAACATGGTATGTATTCTCTTATAAGTGGATATTACCAATGTATCACAGGACAACCATCCTACAACCCACAGACCCAAATAGATAGGAACCTACATAACTATCCTAAGAAAAACTCCACCCAGCAGCGAGTCATGGAACATGTTACAGGTCAGTTACCCTAGATGGGTGCGTTGAACCCCCAGTACAAGAGGAAGCTCTTGGCTCTCAGATGAATGACCAACTGAGGGATTATGATATGTGAGGGCCCACTTCATTTAAGGATGAGAGTACAGAGAAGGGGAATAGTGAGTGAGTGAGGGAGGGAGGGATGCATGGGGGTGGAGGAGGAAGGAAGCCATGTTCAAGAGGTAACTTGAAAAAACAAACTTAAAAAAGGGAGACAACTAAGCTTAAAAAGTTATAATAAAAATAAAATATAAAATTCTCACTGATATTTTTCCAAAGGCATACTTGTCCTACTGGCACGAAAGGAAAAAGTTCTTAATTTCAGGTTAGAAAGTTAGACTTTCGCATGGTGCCACATAGCTCACACACTCTTGCCCTTTTGAAGGTGTTATACCTAAGTAAAGCTTAAAATGCAATGTGAAGTTTTGGCCCATTGATAGCAACTGTCACAAACTGTTTAGGATAATTAAGAGATGCAAACTAATAGTCATTTGGACATGTTATTGGTTTATCACACATGTTTTCTAAGTTAACCGGAAATCAAGTTGCTAAGAGACAAGCAGCATTTGCTTATCCAAATATACAGAGATAGATAGGTGGTCTTCCAAAACCTCAAGAGATCTGTAGAATTTGGCATTCAAAGAAGGTTTCTTAACTTAAGATTTTTTGATGTTGAGACATGTCAGCTCCTGACAGCACCCCCTATTCTATTCCAAGTAGGGGATGAACATCGAAGAATCTCCATTTGACAATAGTTGCATTAGTGGCAAGTCTGTCACTGGGCAAGAAAAATCCCTTGCTTCAACTGTAGACAGAATGCTATCTGAAACGGACAAAACTTGGAAGCAGGTAAGTTGACAGCTTAGGTCTACCAAGACAGGGTAGGCAAGTTCATAATTCCTGCTTTACAATTAATGTCTGTCAGAGATACTGGGCCAAGAGGATGAAGATAGATGCTGTAATGTCTGGAGAGAAATTGAGGACTGTCCAGGCATACAGTTATCTGTCATTTCTTAGTTTTGGAAGCTGCTTGCTCTGCACTTTCTGTTTTTTGAGATGTATTTGTCCTTCTCAAGTCTCTGATTTATCCTCTCAGATATCTGAAATTTAGATAGTATAGTCTCACAGTTAAATTTACAGTTGTTTAGGGATTAAAAGGATGTTCTAGGTCTAAGAAGATGTTTTTAAGTTGATAATGCAAGTTAGGACGGAAAATGAATTATGTATAGAATTTTAAATTCATGGAGATAGATAGGTAGATAATAGAATATTAATATCAGTTGCCAAATATGTATGGACTGGACATTGGGAAAGTTTGTTATAACTTTTAATTTTCATAATTGTGGCCTAATTATTCAAAAATGAATTATGAGTTCCGGGAGAAAGGGGAAAGTGAAGGAGGGTGGGGCTAGGAGGGTTGGAGGGTGGGGACTGTGATGTAGATGTAACTTGAAGTAATAAATAAATATTTTAAAAAATGAAGAACAAAACTCAAAAAAGAGAATATGTGGTACATTTACACAATGAAGTAGTAGTGAGGTGTAAAAAGAGATGACACCTCAACCCCCCCATCAGGGACAGGAGGGGTAGTAGGAAAGGGATTGTGATTGAGATGTAACTGAAAGAAATTAAATAAATAAATAAATAAGAAAGAGATGACATCATGAAATTTGCAGGCAAATGCATGGAACTAAAAAAAAAAATTATCCTGAGTAAAGTAATCTAAACCCAGAAATAGAAACACAGTATTCACTTATAAGGGAATATTAGCTCTTAAGTAAATAATCAAACTAAAATCCATAGACATAGAGAGGTTAGGTAAAGGGTAAAGGTCTAAGGGAGACACATGGATTTCCCTTGGTGAGGAAAAGAATAGATTTTGGTAGCAGACTGGGCTTAGATAGAGACAGAAGCAGGGAAATCAGGTATGGGAGATGATGGGATGGGGTAGATGGTGAGGTGTGAGATGGCTGGACCCAGGGGGCTTTTAGGAGTGGTATGGAAAGCTAGTTCAGTAGAAACTTCCTGGTAACTATGAAGGTGATCCTGATGATGACTCCTGGTGATGGGGGATATGAAGTGTCAACTGGCCATCTAGGCCAGGCAAGGTTTCCAGTTGCAGGACTGAGTTGCATTCAATTGAGTTCCTGACCAATGGAGCCCCATGAAAATCTCCAAACAACACAATTACTAAGACAAATGTTGTTCTTTGAAAACTGACAGCTTGGGCCCCATTTTTGAGGACAACACCCACAGAATTCATTAAACATAGAGAATCAGTTAAATGATTCTTAATGACATTCTGTGATACTCATAGATCAAGGCCTTAATCAGTCATCATTATTGAGTCTTTCTCCTGTAGCAGATGGGAACACATGCAGAAATCCACAGACATATATTACACAGACAGACATAGAGAAAGTCTAAATGGGAGGTCTCCATCAAATCCCTCTCCTCAGAGCTCAGAAAATCCTGTGGAAGAAAGTTTGTAAGACCCAGGGTCAATAGAAGACACCAGGAGAACAAAGCCCTCTGAAAAAAAAAATAAGCAAGGCACATATGAACAGCAAGCACAGAGGCTATGTGGTTCTGGACCAGGTCCTCTGCATATATATTATAGCTATGCGCTTAGAATTTTCATGGTATTTCTCACTGTGAGAATAATTAGGTCTCTGACTCATGTGCCTGTTCTGGGGACTCTTTTACTTCTGTTGAGTTGCCTTGTCCAACTTTGATATGAACGTTTTTGCTTCAATTTATTATATTTTATTTTGCCATGTTTGGTTGTTATCTCTTAGAAGTCTGTTCTTTTCTAATGAAAGACAGAAAGAGAATGGATCTGGAGGGAAGGGGAAGTTTGGAGGAACTGGGAGGAGTAGAGAGAAGACTTTCTTGGGGTAGGATATAAGTATCTAGAAAATCGCCTCTTAATTTTAGATTTTCTGATATATATTTCATATATGCTCTAATTTTTTTGGCGTGGGTTTCAGTATCTCCCTTTTTACCTCAAATTTTATTAATTGGAGCCTGCTCTCTCTCTCTTTTCATTAGTTTTGTTAAGAGTTTGTCAATCCTGTTTGTTCTTAATGAACTTTGTTTCAGTAGTTTGTTGCATTCTGTTTATTTCCATTTTAATTTCTGTGGTATTCTTTATTCATATCATATCTATTATTTATTCATATGTTTGAAGTTTTTAAGATAACTTTTTTCTTTTTAAAAATTCTTTTATTATTATTTTTAACAAATGGCCTCAGAGATAGAGGGCTAGGGGAAGAGAAAAGGGGAAGTGAGACTCTAGACTTACAAACCCTTGCCACCCACCCCTTTCCCTGTTATATATTTATAATCTATATAGAAGCCCAGGGGTGGTGGTCAAAGGAAACTCCCTCAGCAAGGTGGGAAAAATCCGGGTTCCTTGCCCCTTGGGACCTAGGCTCCTTTTTTTAAGCTATTGTAAATAAGACTGTTTCCCAGAATATTTCTCACCACATTTGTTATTAGTATATAGAAACACTACTTAGTTTTATATTGGTTTTGTATTCTCTTAATCTGCTGAAAGTATGTTAATTCTTATAATTTCATGTTGCACTGCTTAGGTTTTCTTATACATAAGAACTGTTTCTAACCAGGAACAAATTGATCTCTTTCCTATTTGTAATTCTTTATTGTATGGTCTTATTCAAGAAAGACTCCAAGGAATATACTCAATAGGATTGGAGAAAGAGGGCATTTCGACTTATGGCATCAGTGCAAACAAATTTTGAGACTTTTCCATTTTGTATAATGTTGACAGTAGTTTTGTCATATATAGCTTTTTGTATGCTGGTGTATAGTCTTCTTATTACTGGTTTTTATTTATAGATCTTTTGTCAAGAAGACATGCTTTAGACTGCATCAAAGCTCTTTCAGTATCTACGGAATTTTCATTTTATTTCTTCCCTTGAGTATATTAATTTGATGTATTGCATTTATAGGTTTGTATATCTTGAACCATGCTTTCATCCTAGAATAAATCACAGTGTGTCTCAGTGGATGAACCTTTTGATTTATACTTGAATTTACAAAGCAAATTCACATATACTGAGATATTTTAAATCTATGTTCTTCCTTGTGTACCTATCAGGGTTCACAAAAAAAGATGGTAATGTTTGCTCCCTTTCATTTTAAGTAGTGGTTTGAAGTACATTGGTATGACCTCTTTAATGGTCTGATGGAATTCAGCAGTGGCTTCTACTAGGTATTTTAACTGCTTCATAAAAGATAATTTTATTCACTTACTGAGGTCCTAAAACAGATTTTGATTTTTATTATGTAAGCAACTTCTGAAAGGTATATGATATACTATAGTTGTGTTGATTAATTTAGAAATCCACATACGTAAGAGGATCCCATTCAGAATATCAAGGGCATAGCCTGTTCCAGAAATTCATTTTTCTGATTCCTTATAATTGTTACATGTTCCTGGTTGTGATGGGAACCATGGGAATTGCAACCAATGGTTCATCTATTCAAAAGTGAGCTATATAGAAAACAAAAACATCAAAGTTTTACAATACAGTACACTAGTAATTAAATCAGTGCTATGGAACATAGAGAGAGTAAGTATTCAGAGGAAAGGGATATATAAGGAGAACTGGGCAGACAAATGATGGGAATGCACTATTATAGAATCATTCTGGCTATACTGTGAAAGAACTATAAAGAGAAAAGGTGGGTGGTGGGCGGCAAGCAGCACAACAAGGCTCTGTAATAACAAAGGCAAAAATATTAGTGGTTAGATCAAGGTTGCACTAGTACTAATCATGAAAATAACTGGGTTATGCCTATATTTCATAGATTGTACACCATTTTTAATGGATCATAAATAATATGAACCAGAACCAGAAACACAAATTAGTTGCAACATCCTCTTTTGGATGTGCAAAATTAGAATTACTATTCAATTAAATAAGTCTGCACAAAGACACTCTTTTGGAGAGAAATAATTTATATTTTGAAACTTCATGTTAATTATTAATTGCTAATTCTATTGAACTATTTATGTAGGAATAAATTGGATGTGTGTGTTTGATGTTTAGGAAAAAGATCAGGAATTGAAATATTTTTGGATCCTTTTAAGTATAGATGATAAAGTCAAAAGATTTATGGAATTATCTAGAAAAGGAAGATAGAAAAAAAAATAAGGTTCTAGGAAACTACAATGTTTAAATGATAGGAAAGTAAGAAGGAGCCATAAAGAAAAGGCCAGTAATAGAGAAGCAAATACAAGAAAATATGATCCTTTCAGGTTGATGTTAAGACAGTGGTTCATGATGGCTATAGGAAAATGGACATAAGAAACAAAAATTTCTTGATTGAGAAAATTATTAGCAGTATTTAACAGTGATTACACTAGGTACTTTAGCTTAGTAGCTCCTGGAATCATCAGGAACTATACAAGTTGTGCTACATGAAAGAGTAACAGTCTAAATGCTGATGAGGAGTTGCTACAAATTATTTTATTCTCTATCTCTGTCTCTATCTCTCCATATATTTATATCTATTTATATCTATATCTAATCTATATCTAGTCTATATATACATCTAGCTATGTCTATCTCTATCCCTATCTATCTATCTACCTACCTACCTACCTACCTACCTACCTACCTACCTATCTATCTATCTATCTATCTATCTATCTATCTATCTATTTATCTATCTGATGTGGTTCCTCTTTGTGGCCCTGGCTGTCCTGAAACTCACACTGTCGACTAGGCTCACCTTGAACTCACATTCACCTGCCTCTGCCTCCAGAGTGCTGGGAATAAAGGTATGTATCACCTCTCCAATTCTACAATGTATTCCATAAATTATAATAAAGAGTAGGGGAAAGACATAATTCTAACATGAACTTCAATACTGGGATTTAGTGGAGCAGGAAAATGACATATAGAAATGGCAAGAACGAGGAGTCTCTGATTACAGTACCCAAGCAACATGCATGTATTTTTCAAATGTCTCTCAAGGAATATTATTGTTGTTGGATTTCATTTCAAATCTCATTTTCTTGTTCTATGTTGGAAATTCCTTAGCTATGTGACTATTACAAACTTGTAAAGTTCTAAATATGTCCACAATAAGATTACTGCAACCTAGTCACAACTGTCCCATTTTCAGACTGTGTGACTTCTGGGATGTTTTTTAGTGCTCTATTGACCTGTATTCTTAACTGTGCATTCCCTTTTTTAAGCATTTACAGAAAGGCACAACTGTTGAAACAAATGAATATAGAGAATCTCTGTTTCAGTAATTAGAATTTTTGTATATGATACAGTCCTGCAATTTTAACTACTAAAGTGGCTGATGCAAAAAGACCATAAGTTCAAAGCTTGCTTACATAACTTAGCAAAACTGTCTCAAAATGCATTACAAAATATATCTAGGGATATAATTCAGTGGTAGAGTACTTGACTAGTATGTATGAGACTCTAGGTTCAGTCTCTATCAGTAAGAAACAAAACCCTATTCGTGTATGTAGCATTCCTTAGTGATGCTTAGTTTGGCTACACTCAACAAAGCTAAAGCTGGATATGTCTCAAAAAGAACAGAAGTGTTTAGTAGTTTTCTGAGAGCTTTGGTATTTAAAATATATCTAAATATCTACCATGTTATTATGCTACTATAATTCGTAATTGTCCAAATCGGAGGTTTGTAGGACATAAAACAGAAGTACGGACATAAAAAAGTGTTTCTCTGTTGGGATATGGTCAGAAAGTAGTAGGGAGGAACTGAGGCATCTCACTTAAAGAGGCACTCTACTTACCAAGCACTGCCAAATCTGGTAACATGTATGTGTGTGTGTGTGTGTGTGTGTGTGTGTGTGTGTGTGTGTGTGTGT
>CAJQZJ010028406.1:0-13467 GCA_907164525.1 Lophiomys imhausi | reverse complement strand
AAACAAAATACAAAGTACAAAAAAATTATCAAGTGGGTGGGTAGATTGGGATGGATAACATGGGACTCTGATGCTTTAATTTTCTTTTCAAAATCCCAGGCTACAGATGACCACAACACAAAAGAGTTTGTTAGTGCATCTTTCCATAAATGTGCACTCCCAACAGAAGCTGAATGGATGAAGACCAGTGATAAAAACACATACTTTCCTCCAAGTGTCCCTGCAAAGGGCCATCAGAAAGTGGGTGCAGAGCCACTGGATACCCCCTCGGGAAGTCTGGAGAAACTGGATGTGAGCAAAGAAGATAGCACTGCTTCAGCCAGATCAGACCAGACCTCCTTAGAGTATCATGACGCACCATCACCGGAAGACTTTGAAGATGGCGTTTTTCTGTCCCCTAAACTAGCAAGCGCTTCCACTGAACTAACAACTGCTGATGCAGCTCCACAGACTGAGAAGGATAATGATAGAGATTTGTTTAAGTCAGAAGGCACTCCTTCAGCTGTGCAGACACAAATGGGTAGGAACTCTTTGTAATACTCAAAATTGTCCACAGTAAAATTTGTAATAGAAAGTGTCAAGGATAAATAATTCTTTTCTCACAGTGTACTAGGTCTTAGGATAAATTTTATTTCAGTTTAAGAATGGCTTGTGTTCTTTCATAAGTTGATAAGATTTGATGACAAGAACTTGTATATGCTGCCATTTTATTTAGCCATGACATTTGGGAAGCAGCAGCAGTGTTTATGGAAAAGTGTAATATGCTGTAGTCTGCCTTGCCGTTTCTAGTAATTAATAGTACCAGCTTTATAAAGTGGGTAAGTACCTGCTGCACCCCACAGTGTGGACTGGCTGCTGAGTATCATAGTGTGTGCACTGGACAGAGTACTGCTGCGCATCCTGTAGAGTACAGTGGACTATATTGACACACACCTAAAATGCTACATGGATATACTTTCCTGGGGTATGAGACCAAGTGACATCATACAGACAGATTTCCTTAGAATTGGCAGATCAAATGCCTACTTTGAAGCCAGGTGTGGTGGTGCATGCCTTTAATCCAGCATTTGGGAGGCAGAGGCAGGCAGATCACTATATGAGTTCGAGGCCAGCCTGGTCTACAAAGTCAGCCAGGACTACAGAGAAACCCTGTCTCAAAAAATCAAAACAAAACAAAAAGCCTATTTTGCATTATTAAATTTTTTTTGAGCAAGTTTATGAAAGATTTCCTTAGATCTATAAAACTAAAAATCTTGTTTGGGGATGAATGCAGCTTAAGTGATGGTGCTTGCTTAACATGCATCAAAGCCCTACATTCATTCCCCAGCACCAAATTAAGCAGGCAGGGTAGAACTGTAATCCCAGCACTCAACGGGTAGGAGACAAAAACCAAGTTCAAAATCCTCCTTAGCTGCCTAATGTTTGAAACTAGCCTGGGACATATGAGACTTTACAGTACCACCACCCCCCAAAAAATGTGTCATGAGTGGATTATTTTTGGTGTTTTTAGCCTAGGCTGAATGAAAGTTTTGTAGCAGGTGAGTGAGAATATTTAGACTGTCGTGTCTTTAACAAACATAGATATTATTCTAAGAACTTTGGAATTCAGCTCATAAATTAAAAATGTGCCTAGAATTTTATGCTGCTTTCTTTCTTGGTATGCTATATTTTATATTTAAATGGTCACTATTAGATAAGGATGCTCATAGCAGTTATTTCTACAATATTAAGCAGTCTCAAGTAGAAATCTTTTTGGAGGGATATCATATAATATAAACTCTAGAGTGAAATAGGTTATGTTTGAATCTTAGCCCAGGTTCTAAACATGGTTTGTGATTTGAGCCAATTGTGTATATGGTTTTTTTTTTCTTTTTAATTACCTCTTTGGATATTGAAGATTGAGTTAATTTAGGGAGACCACCTGTTACACCAAAAAGGAGAAGTGGGAAGTTAAGAGAGGTCCTTGAGGTAGGCCCAAAGAGTTAGAAGGAAATACTGACCGCCTAGTGCCAAGAAATTAAAGCAAGAGAACAAAGAAGTAGGACCAGCAGTTTACTTAAAGGCAGAATGATGATGAGACATTTAACGTGACCTTATCTGTATGCCCTACAGGGACAGTAGAAGTCGCAGTGGGAGTGTTTTCAGAATTGAATCCCTTAAGCCCTCTTCAAAGAGTTGAAACTTGTCTTGATGTGTCATCAGTCTGTGAAGGGTAAGCTTATGGAAACAAATGAGGAGGTGGGAGAGATAATATGTAGCTTGTTGATTGAGTGTGTACTCGTCTTCCAGAGGACTCAAGTTTAATTCTAAGCACCTACATTGGGCAGCTCAAAACTGCCAATAACTCCAGCTTCAGGGGATCTGATGGCTCTGGCCTCAGACACCCTCACATACCCACAGACAGACAGACTATTTAAAATAAATTGGGGAGATGATCTATCATTTAATAGCACTTGATGTTCTTCCATAATACCCATGTTTGTTCCTAGCACGCACTTGTGTGTGTGTGTGTGTGTGTGTGTGAGAGATACAGAGAGAGAGAGAGACTTCACAGTTGTCTATAAACTCCAATTCCAGGAGATTGAGTTCAAATCCCCAGCATCTATAAAAAATGATAATGCATGCCATAGTACCAGTTCTAGACATGTAGACAAGAGCATCCTGGGGCCTTGCTGGTTCATCAGACTAGCCAATCACTGAGCTCCAGGTTTAATGAGAGACTATCTCAAAAAATAAGATGAAAATCATGAACATCTGAAGTTGGCCTCCACGTGCATACATACAGGCACATGTACACACGTGTGTATACACACACATACACAAAGGGATCGTACAGAAGGTACAATTGACCCGTTCCCTGTCCCCCTCCAGTCTGTGTCCTCACCTCCTAAGACAGTTTTATTCCCTATTTGGGTGTAATAGAAGAGCCAAAAGTGTGCCAGGCACGATGGCGCATGCCTTTAATCCCAGCACTCAGGAGACAGGGGCAAGTGGATCCTCTGAATTCAAGGCCAACTTGGTATGCATAGTGAATTCTAGGACAGCTGGGCTACATAGTGAGACTGTGTATCAAAAAGCAAAAGAGCCTATCGTGGTGGCACATGCCTTTAATCCCAGCACTCAGGAGGCAGAAGCAGGCAGATTTCAGTGAGTTCAAGGCCAGCCTGGTCTACAAAGCGAGTTCATTTTATCTGTACTTTTAAGGCCATGCATATCATTTGTTACAAAAGAGTAAAATAGAAGAAAGTAGGAAAAACAAATGCAGTAGTGTTTCTAATTCTCCTGTAAATTATATAAAACTTAAAATGTGCTTGATAGTGGCTTCTGAAGTTTGGTCTTCATAACAAGGTAGCAAGTGGAGAGAAGAGGATGGAATATGTGAAGGCTCTTATACTAAAGAGTGCATTTCTGTTTCTTAAGGAAAACTCCCACCTTAAGACCCAAGGCATCGGTTCTGGATGGAATAGTGTCTATTGAAAGCCGAACTTCCACTCTTAGAGCAAACCACAATGAATGTATGTATCATTTAGTGTCTTAAATCAGTATTAAAGGAATGTTAGATTTTTCTTTTCTCAGTTCTCTAGCCAGCTTCCATCGAGTAAAGGTATTGTAAGGATATTAGCTATCAAAAGAGACTAAGAATAGGAATCTCAATAATTTTGTAAGCATACTTTCCTTTGGATCATGAAAGAACAGCAAAATGAATTATCAGTTCATAGCAGTTTATTCATGGAAATCTATAAATATATTAAATACATCCAAATTTTAATATAGTTACTTTTGTCTTATACAAATATGAGGTTGGTATTTTTACTCTGGGTTCACAGTTGGATAGAAAGTAGACACAGGGAATGTCCTCTCCAGATAGATTTCATACATATCAGCTCGTGTAATCTAATAGCACTGTGGTGGCGAGATCCAGATCCAGAGCCCATACCCTCCACTGTTACACCTTTAGCCTGTCACAGGGAGTAATGTCTGGGATAAGCTGGAGCATTTTTCTGCCCCAAGATTAAGAACATGGTATGCACTGAGTGAGGTGGCTCATATCTTTACTCCTAGGTCACCCTGGCCTGCATGGCAAGCTTTCTCACAGCCAGGCTGCTACATTTAGAGACCCTGTCTCAAAAGCAAACAGCAGCAACAAAAAGATTGTGAAATGTAATTTATGTCTATTGTAAAAAACAAAAAAGAAAACCCCCTCTGTACTAGGGGAATTCCCAACATGTAAAATTGAAAGCCAGGTTATTAATTTCAGTCTCTGTTGCTACCAATTTAAGTTGTCTTCGTGAATTTTGTTGTTGTACTTTGGATGGAGGAGATACCAAGGTAACTACAGAATGCACAGATCTGAATGAGACTGTGTTGGTTTCCTAACTCAGGTCTGGCTTACTCACTGTATGGCTGAGCTATTCCTGCTTATATTTTGTCTGAAAAATACTATTTTCGTGTAAGACGTTTAGAGTAGTGTCTGACACTCAGTAAAAATGGTAACTTTTTAATTAAATTAACCGAATCCAACAATGAAATTGATGAGCAAAATCTGATTAAAGCAAGTAGCTGGGCAGTGTTGGTGCACGCATTTAATCCCAGTACTTGAGAGACGGAGGCAGCTGGGTCTCTGTGAGTTTGAAGCCAGCCTGATCTGCAGAGCGAGAGTTCCAGGGCAACCAGTGCTATGTAGAGAAACCCTGTCTCGAAATGAAAAGCAATAAGTAAATTAACATCATTACATCATCAGTACATTTTTATTTTTAATTTTTATTTGGGGGGGGGTTAAGAAAGGGTTTATATGTGTGGATCTCTGGCTTTGTAGACCAGGCTGGCCTCGAACTCACGGAGATCCGCCTGCCTCTGCCTCCCAAGTGCTAGAATTAAAGGCATGCACCACCATGCCCGGCAAAAACAAACAAAAAACAACTTTTACGCCGGGCGTGGTGGCGCACGCCTTTAATCCCAGCACTTGGGAGGCAGAGGCAGGCGGATCACTGTGAGTTCGAGGCCAGCCTGGTCTACAAAGTGAGTCCAGGACAGCCAGGGCTGTTACACAGAGAAACCCTGTCTCGAAAAACCAAAAAAAAAAAAAAAAAAAACAACAACTTTTAAATATAAAATATTTAAGACTTTTCTTCCGTAGCAGTAGTAATACTCAGTTAGTACTGCATCCTGTCATTGAATAAGGCTGTTCTGTAATGTACTTAACTAGTTCTTGGTAAACATTTGATCACAATATTTTTGTCAGTTATTGTTTTGTTATTTCTTTAGTGGGTGTCACATTTCTCCTGGTTAGATGTAGCTTAGAAGGTCAAAGACCACACAGAGACATCTAGTATTTTGTTTTTTTCCAGTAAAGGTTGATGTACTTCGTGTATAAGAGGGGAAGGTGAGTTATGGTGGCAAACACAGGTGTAAATCATCTCTCATTGTACTAATATTTATATTCTAGGAATATGAGCCCCATTAAAAAGTATAGGGGTACTTAATTAGGCTAAACATAGATATTTCCCCCCTCGAGGTTATTGTGTTTTGTGTCATTCACAAATCCCAAGCCTCATAATGGCATAAAACTTAGACAAAAAGAAAAATGAAAGGATTTCCTTTTTAAGTGGGCCATAAAATTACAAAGTTTTCAAGAAGACATCTCAAGTGTGAGTCCCCTTAGTTATCATCATGGTGAAAACTTTGACAATAATGGCAAGAATTGTATTTGAATTCAGAAAAGCCAGTGTGGTTCATGTGTGAAGTTTCCCTCGCATGTTTGCCTGTGTGGGAAGTGTGCACAACTGTTTGAACTAGAAGACAGAAGCAGTGGAAACTGACAGAGGGAGAGCTACAGAGGTCTTCTAAGAAGACTCTGCATGCTTTCTGACAGCTTACTAATAACATAATACTCTCAGTCTAGGTAGTCCCTTGCTTTCTGAATTGTATGAGTCAAGTTTCTTGTTTTGGAGTGTAAGAAGTTACTGTTTTATTTTGTTGGGTTTTTTTGTGTGTTTTTCCAGCTGTGGCCAACATGGTTGAAGAGAGTGAAAACTCTGGGCCCACCACTTCTAAGTACTCTGTTACCTCTGAACAGAGCCTTGACCAGAAACTAACACTAAACTTAAAAGAAGATCATGAAATGGAAGCTGATTTGCTAAAAGAAAATGTTGGCTTACCAGAAGAAAAGTCTCAAATTTCTGCTAGTCCTCCTGATTCTCAAGAAATTCATGTAAAAATACTAATTTTTACATTACAAGTTTTATTGGGCTTTAAAGATGATCATTTAAACTTTATGTGTTCATTTGACAACAACATAAAGATCTCAAAAAATTAAGTGTAGAAATACTATGTGGAATATAAACAACCCGAACTTTAAGAGATTTATTTTTATGAAAAACTAAAAGATTAGATTAAGCTACAACTTAGCAATTTATTTTTTTGCTCATTTGCTTTAAATGGAAAGTTGTTGGGTTTGTTTGTTTTTTTTTTTAAGCTATGAGTAAACATAATAACTACTTGAGGCATTTAGACATTCACTTAATATGTGTTAAGTTAATATAGTGAAGCAGGATCTCCCTGCATATCTGTGGGAGAAACACTAGAGAAAAGGTTTCTTTTAGTACTTGATAGGGCTTTCTGTTTTCCTAAAATCTTATCAAATCCCTTTCATTATCAAGGGACCTGTCTATCAGTAAATGAATTTAACATTAAAAACCAGCTCTTCTAATCATTTTAATTACTCATAAAAATCAAATTTTGTGGAATTTGGGGAGTTTATTAATTTATAACTTATCTACATTCTTCTTTGTAAGTATTCTCTTCCTGAAGTAAATGGAATTAGATTTCCTAAGCTGCTAACAAAACTGTGGGGTAATACAGTGAGCTCTTCACTACTAGGTTATGTCCAGTCTTTCAGCTCACTATTTGGGGAGTGGGAAAATGTCTTTGTCTAGATGGGTAATAATGTCTACCTTCTTGGTCAGGAGATCTCTCTGTTACTTTCTACCTCCTCCTTTTTCTCCCCTTCCCTTACCAAAAGGTAAATGCAAGGACCATTCCTTCTTCCACCAAACCCTTACAAGAGAGGTACTGAACTTGAGAGCCTTAGGAATTTCATGGTTTATGCAGCCCCAGCAAAGGGAAGAAGATTGAGTCTAGCCCAAGGGAGCTTATGTAGGTGAATTGTTCTTCAACCTTATGGGGATCGTGCTGTTTAGAAAAGTGTGCATAGTTAGGTAATTTGGGGATTGTTGTTTGGGGTTATTTCCTTTTCTCTGATTAAGTTTTTTCTTGGATAAAATATGAATAAATCTTTAATTTTCTTAGAATTGTTAGCATAATGATTTTCAAGATTTTGTTAATACTGTCGTTTTAGCTAAGAAAGTGTGGGATTTCTAGTTTAATTCCAATCATAATTTCAGTATCTTTTTTCTGTGTAGTTATTTTGACTGAGGTTTCATTTCTTAAATGGATATTTCATGAAGTAAACCCATTATCATATGCCATAAGTGAAGTGCAGTTTGTATTTTAAATGGACACACAAAGAGTGAGATGGTCATTAAAATCCTGTATGCTTCAGGTCAAGATGTATTTTATAATTTGTTAACTAGTTTCTTACCTTTAATTCATTTTAGCTAATTGGACGTGAAAAACTTGAAGTTCAAAATTCAGAAGAGGAGGCCAAGAATCTTTCATTTAGTGAATTGTATCCCTCAGGAACACATAAACTTCAGTATAATTTTGATACTGTTGAGCAGCAGTTTTGTGACTTGCCTGATGATAAAGAATCTGCTGAATGTGATGTTGCTGAAGTAGATGGGGAGCTTCTTGTGGCCCAGGGTAACTTTACCTTAATATTGGAGGGGGGAAGAAGAAGCTGAAGCAAGAGACTCTGTGGCACCTAATGTGTCATCGAAAGCAACTAACATGGCAACCAAGGAAAGCCCTGTGTCCCAAGTAGAACCTGATATTCAAGAGCATGTTACAGATTTGCCATCCGTTCTAACTGGTGACCAGGACTCCCACAAGGTAGAGACTTTACCATATGTGCCTGAACCAATTAAAGTGGCAATTGCAGAAAATTTGTTGGATGTAATTAAAGACACAAGAAGTAAAGAAGCAACTTCAGCAGCAGATCGGGTTGTTCGTGAAGACATGGCATTCATAAGCTCAAAGGGTACACATTCCTCCAAGTTAGCAAAATCCACGCTGAGGACTGTTGAGGAAACAAGTGCCAAGACTGCAGATAGCAGCAGCCAGGGTGATGATATGGCTAGAACCCGCACAAGAAGGCAGCATGCCCTACACCTAAATGTCACATCAGAGCAGGAGTCCTCAGCAATTGCTACTCCTAAGAAGAAAACTAGAAAAATAAAAGAAATGCCTGAGTCGTCTGAAAGTACATGTACTGATGCAAAAGTAACACCTGAGAATCAACTGGCTCCTCAGAGTACTCCCCCTCCTAGGAGAGGAAGGAAGAAAAAGGAAGCTAGCCAGGGCACATTGACAAGCACTGACTCTGTGGAGCAGGAGCCACGGGAAATGCCTGAGAGACTGAGACTGAGACCACGGCAGCCGGCGGAGCCAGCAGCTGATGAAACACCTAGAACAGAAGTCAAGCTTTCATCTGTTAGAAAAGGGACTCCTAGAAGACTTAAATCTGTAGAAAATGGGCAAGGTGTAGAAATTGTAAATGATGTAAAAGTTAGTAAAGCAGCAAATCATGGTGAGACTATCTTTAAAAAGCTGAGGAATGATAATTTAGAAGATTCTCAAACTATGGAATATAAAGATGAGAAACCTAGTGGCCAACAACTGCCTCTAAAAAGAAAAAGGATTGGAAAGAGAGAAGTTAGTTTGTTGAGTGTGATGGAAGACCCTAAGCTTGAATCATCACAGTTGTCTCTTCAAACAGAATTTAATGTGCCTGCCACACCTAGGAAACGTGGTAGACCAAGGAAAGTACTGTCATTAGAAGCTGTTCATTCCACACAGGAACAGACAAGTCCTCAGAAGAAAGAAGTTCCCGGTGTCCGAAGATCTACACGGAGCACCCCAGCTAGAAATACAAGTGCTTTAGAAAAACCCATTTTAGTGCCAAATGAGGAAGCTGCTATGGTGATGACGTCTAAGAAAAAACCTACAAAGAAGTCTGCAGATGAAAGCTCCAAAGCTCCATTACCAGCATTGTCAGACTTCATGGATGAAACAGCCAAAAAGGAGGCTGCTGATCAAGGGAGAAAACTGCTCACTGTGGGTGCCTTGACAAAGTCTCCCTGGAGCACAAGGACTAGGTCTCGAAAGAGGATGTTGTTGACGGACTTCTCTGACTCCCAGACTGAGCCTGTATTTTCTCCTCCTTCAATGAAGGTTCCAAAGAAAGCAAAAGGTATTTAATTTTATTCATTTTTATCTTATTTAGAGTACAAAACCTAAAAAGTTGGTTGTGTAAAAGCACTATTTGAATTCATTTGATTTGAAGCATTAACTATTTTTCCTTAAAAAAAAATGTAATTAAAAGATAACACACTTAGCCGGGCAGTGGTGGCGCACGCCTTTAATCCCAGCACTTGGGAGGCACAGGCAGGCGGATCACTGTGAGTTCGAGGCCAGCCTGGTCTACAAAGTGAGTCCAGGACAGCCAGGGCTACACAGAGAAACCCTGTCTCGAAAAACCAAAAAAAAAAAAAAGATAACACACTCATTCCCAAAAAACAAGCCCTCAGATAAAATTGATCTAAAGGTTTATTTTCTAGTTGATTTTCAGATTCAAAATTATCCAGAGATTCTGTATGGCTTTTTGTATCCCACAATCCATTTGACACCAGTTTTATTTTGTCCTATTTCTTTCTACTCTGTTCACTCTGTCTTTATATCTAAGTGACTTAATTTTGTTTCCCTTCAAATACAGTTTTTTTTTTTTAAAGATCTATTTATTTATTATATATGCAGTGTTCTGTCTTCGTGTATGCCTGCACTCCAGAAAAGGGCATCGTCTCATTGTAGATGGTTATGAGCCACCATGTGGTTGCTGGGAATTGAACTCAGGACCTATGGAAGAGCAACCAGTGCTCTTAACCTTTGAACCATCTCTCTAGCCCACAACTCTTTTTTTTTTTTTTTTTTTTTAAAGAAAGGATCTTTTGAGCCAGGCAGTACTTGAAGTATAAGAAACAGCATTCTTGTCATGGTAATTTAAAATAATATAACAAACACCTCAGTTATTCTTTGTCATAATTTTAAGATAATTTTCTGTATAACTGTTTTTCTGTTCAAAACAATACACATCTATTATAGAAAATTAAATAAAATATATGCTCTAGTACCTGGATGGTCTTACCAGTCATAAATATTCTTTGCTTAAAAAATGAACAGAGGGGTTAGAGAGATGGCTCAGCAGTTAAGAGCACTGCCTGCTCTTCCAGAGGACCCAGGTTCAGTTCCCAGCACCCACATGGCAACTCACAACTGTCTGTAACTCAGGGTCCAGTGGATCCAACTTCCTCACATATACATACATGTACACCAGACACCAAATGTACATAAGAATAAATAAATTTTTAAAAAATAAAAAATAAACAGAATAGTGGCTGCAAAGATGGCTCAGTAGTTAAGGGCATTGACTGTTCTTCCAGAGGAATGAGGTTCAAATCCCAACACCCACCTGGATTAAAAATAATTAAATAAACAGAAAAAGAGGCAGCAGAGCCAACTTGGACTGTACTATAAGACTGTATTAAAAACACAAACTCCAGTTTATGAATATACTTACTTCATGTACATTCTTAGATACTCATGGAAGGGGTATGCATTTGAGCAGGTTCACTAGCCTGTCTGGAAGCCAAAGGTCAACACCGGGTGTCTTCAGTGAACGTGGAACTTAGCAATTGGCTAAACTGGCTGGTCAGCAGCTGCTCAGGACCCTGCGGGTTTGCCTCTCAGCACTGAGAGGGTAGACACTGAGCACTTGGTCCAGAATTTTAAATGGGTGCTGGGATCTGAACTCAGCTTCCTGTGCTGGCACAACAAGCATTTACCCACTGTGTCGAGGCCTCCTCAGTCCCCAGTCCCAGATACTCATAGTCTTCAAATCCCTAAGCATGTATGGCATTGCTGTTTTGGGTTTTGTCACATGTGGCATTTCATCCCACTAATACTCTACGGGTGCTTAAACATCCTCCTATGGGATATTTCCATGTTTGGAGGGTTACTGTGTTAGAATAGGCACCTTTTATTACATAACTGGAGGTATTGGGGATAAGATAGTTTAGAGTCAAGAGTCTCATTTTGTTTGAAGTTGGCCATAATGAAATCATCTGAGCACAAAAAGAACTTATTGCTGCAAACAGAGGTACTTTTCCCCTTCTTCTCAGACAGCTGTTTCCAGCACAATGTTTTACTTGTAATTTTTACCTTTTTACTCTCAAGTATTACTGGTTGTCATTATGTTTTCCAGAAGTTTGTAGAAATAGATGAAGCATTGTCTCACAGATAATCAAATTTTGTGTATGGCCTAAAAGAGGCATGTTGGAGAAACAGTGAATAGGTTAAACACTTTTTAACATAATACTAAATTCGTAAATTTCTTTTTGGTTTTTCAAAACAGGGCTTCTTGGTTTTGAGACCGGTAGCCTTGGCTGCCCTAGAACTAGCTCTATAGACCAGGCTGGCCTCATTCACAGATCCCCTTGCCTCTGCCTCCCCAGTGCTGGGATTAAAGGCGTGTGCCACCATCATCCATCTAAATTTCTCTTTTTAGTTGAGGAAGATTAAGTGGAGACTGTGAGTGAGGTACCCTGAGATAGCTAAGTTGTTGCTCCAGAAAGAGATTTGTGAATACAGATTTGTGTTTCTAACAGTAGGAAGGGTCACCATGCTATCAATGGCCTGAAATGTAATTTCTGCCTCTTATAAGTGCTGTTAATGCCTTTCTGTTTTGCTAAGAGCCATGGCTTTTGTGAGCTGGGGAGACGGCTCAGTCAGTAAAGCACTTGACTCTCAAACTTTAAGGCCTGAGTTCAGATCCCCATAATCTGTGTAAAAAGCTGACATGATGCACATACCCAGCAATGGTGAGACGTGGGAGGAGACAGGATATTCATGGGCCAAGTAGCCTGGCCTAGTTGTGGTAAAGTTCCAATGACAGACATGTGTCAACAAATGTGGGAGACACCTGAGGACCAGCACCTGAGGCTGTCCTCTGATTTCCATAGATGCTCACAGAGTCATCCTTTGGGGGTTTGGTTTTGGTAGGGTTTTTTTTGTTTTGTTTTGTTTTGTTTTTTTGTGAGTATGTGGTGGTTCTTTGTTTTGTTTGAGATAGGATCAGGCCAACTGGGCCCCAAACTTGTCATTTTCTTGCCCCTACTTCCTTGCACAACCCAGGCCTAGGCTTGTTAAGATCCATGTGGTGTCTGTGTATATTCATTTATAATGGCGGGTTAAGGATTAACACCGCCGAACCAATTAAAGGTAATATAAATACTGGGTAAATCATTTAACTAGCCATTATTTTTTTCTACAATAACCCGCATTTGGAGAGGAAGATGACAAAGGCTATCATGTGATCATTTTTATCCCATTGTCTCAGGGGACTTTGCTATCAAAATGATGTCACTGCTGTTAACTTTGGTCAACTGAAAAAGTATTGATGGATATTCCAGTACAGATAATTTTTTTTGTTCTTTTCTGTGCTGGGTTTAAGATTTTATTTTTATTGTGTGTGTGTGTGTGTGTGTGTGTGTGTGTGTGTGTGTGTGTCTTTGTGAATGTATCCCAAGTGTGCGGTTGCCTGCAGAGGCCAGAAGAAGGTGTTTGGTCCCCTGGAGTTGGAGTTATAGACACATGGTGCTGGGAACTGGGTCCTCAGGAAGGGCAGCCAGTGCACTTAACCTCTAAGAAGTGTCTCCAGTACCTTTTTATGTTAATTTAAATCTCTCCTTTCTTATTTTATATGGACAAAAAGATGTATTTCTTACCTTTCCTTTCAGAAGAAGAAAGATAAGTAACAGAATGAGTGTTGATAAGTCAGTTTATTTATTTGTTTGTTTACTTATTTATTGCTGGGGATGGAACCCAAGGCCTCACCCATGCTGGGACTGCAGCACCTTTCCAACCAAGAGCAGGAACCATTTTCAAGAGCCTAAAACTGGCATGTCAGAGTTGTAGAGCCCAGTCCCAATGGGTACATCTGCAAGATAACTCCTTCACCGTGACTGCTCAGGAAACACTGCGGAAGCGGGGATGGAAAGATTGGAAGAACCAGAGGATCAGGGAGTATTCTGAGAGAGTGTGTCTTCTAGTAATGTCAGAAGCTACACTCATAAAATGTCACTGACACGACTGCCTGAATGTGAGGTGAACAAAGACAACAGTGAAAGACATGCCACAGTGGACAGGAAAAAGATCATGAGACCTCAACCCTTCACAAAGAACCTCAGGCAGCTAAGACTGGAGAATCAGTCTTTCCCAGGGAAGCCCACACCA
>CAJQZJ010028403.1:0-29409 GCA_907164525.1 Lophiomys imhausi | reverse complement strand
TTTTTTATGCTCTTTCTAATGATGGGTTTCTTTGATATGTAGTATCATTGTGTGGCTCCAGCCAGCCTGAAACTTGGTATGTACACTAACCTTAATTTCAGAGAAATTCACCTGCCTTTGCCTCCTCATGTTCTGGGATTACAGCATGTGCCCACAAACCCAGATTATATTTGTATACCTTTACAAGCATCTTTGTAACAAGTTAATTACAACTGCAGTGAGGAAGCCATTCATACACATCAGAGTATTAAACTTTGTTTCTTTGCTGTTATATTCTTAGCTACTTCATCAAGAATCATAGAACATACATGGTTAAGCTCATTTCTTCATTATAAGAAATCTTCCGCTATATTTATCTTTATTTTTAAGAAAAAAATATGTTTCTTTAAACAGCATAAACTATTTATACAAGAAACTCTCCCTGGTAAACAATGTAGTGGTTGGCTTTTAAGCAGTGGGGAAGGTTACTTCCCTTTCAGAATTTGACTCAGTTATAGAAAGAAACATACTTGAGGGTTTTTTTGTTTTGTTTTTTTGTATGTGGTTGTGAAAATGCAATGCTTGTCTCATGGGTAAGTCTAAATAGAGTTAGGAAACATCTTCAGAGACCAGGTGAGGTGAGGACACCACACCTTAAATCCAGCATTTGGAAGGTAGAGGGAGGATCTCTTGAATTTGAGGAGTTCAGGCCAGCCAGGACTACATAGTGAGACCCTGTCTCAAAAAAAAAAAAAAAAAAAGAAAAAAGAAAGAAAGAATTCTCAGCATCTTCAGGGCTGAGAATGTGACTGTGGCTCAGTTGGTAAGAATGCTTTGCATACCATGCACAAAGCCCTAGATTTGATTCCTAGCACCACATAAAACTCTGGATGTCTTAGCACATGCCCATAATCTCAAGATGCAGAAGGTATAGGTAGGTGGATTGGACTTTGAGATCAGTCTGCAAAGTACCTAAGACCATGTAGGAAGACACACCTTCAAATGGCTTTTATGTTCATAGTAGTTATTTTTTGTTGAGTTAATGATAAATAAAGGGAAATGTGAAAATCTACATAATACAAAACTCAAGGTAAATCTACATAATATAAATTCCCCCAAAGGCCTAGGAGTTTTATTCTGGACTTGTTTAATATAGTGCTAGTAGATAGACACACTTTTAATTTAGATATTGTTATCTAAAGTATTTAGTAATTAGTTGCCTTAATAAAGTCTACACATTAAAATTTAAATTTTCTTCTGAACTCTACCATTATACATATGACTTTCTTGTGAGTAAAATTTCCCCTTTTCATTGTTAATCATCTAACCCAGGGCTTGTTAAATGCTAGTCAAGCACTCTACCACTCAATAAGTTAATCTTTTTGTAATTATGTTTTTGTCTATAAAATAAGGCTGTGCCTGGCATGGAGGTCCACTGGGGAGGCAGAGGCAGGCGGCTAGCCTGGTCTACAAAGTGAGTCCAGGTCAGCCAGGGATACACAAAGAAACCCTGTCTCCAAAAAAAAAAAACAAAAAACAAAACATATATATATCAAGGCTGGGAGATGTCACAGTGGTTAAAAGTACTTGCCTTAAAAGCAAGAGGGCTGAGTTTGAGTGAGTTCCTCAGAACCCATGCAAAACTGAACACTGCTCAGGCCTGTTATCCCAGCCCATAGAGAGGCAGAGACAGGAAAATCATCAGAAGTATGCAGGCCAGCTAGCATTGTAACCACAGCTGTGAACAAGAGACCCTACCTTAAGCAAGGACTAATAACATCAGTATCAGTCATCCTCTGACACTTATAATTACGTATATGAACATGTGTTCACACAAAATTTTTAAATCCATTTCCTAAACCCAAAATTACATTTTTATGAAGTAAGAAGAGTTTATTTTATTTAAATCAATACAATTATGAGGTATTAATGCCTCTTGGTACATGTAAATAACTCCATTTAGAAAAGGTAAACTTGTCTACATTTCAGGGTTTGAAAAATCAAAACAGTCTGAATTTGTTAAAAGGAGGCAAGTTTATGCAAGTGTGAGATATTCCTGCCTACTGAAGTACATTGCTCATAAGAGTTTCTAAGTATCATCTGATTGTAAAAACACAGTAGGACAGAACCTCAGAAGTCTCCCCCCCCATTTTTCTGAGAAACTTTTATTGTCCTTTTGAATAAAATTTGTCAGGAAGGATGATCCCATCATTTCCTGTACTGTTGTGTATTATAATGCTATCTGGCCTGCATTGAAGTGGGATGGGGTTTCACTACATAGCCTTTGGCTGACTTGGAACTCTGCTGTGTAGACTAGACTGGTCTTGAACTCCTAAAGATCGTTTCCTGCTTTTATCTCCTAACTGCTCAAATTAAAGGCATGCACCACCATGCTGGGCTTAGAAGTCCTGAGTATAGAATTCAATCTAAATACCTTGAAGACAAGATCTCTATTTGATTATTAGAAGCCTTACATTTTATTCCTTTTTTCCCCCTCATTTCTCTGAGAAAATTGTATTAGCCATTTGAATAAAATTTGTCAGCCAAGATGATCCCATCATACTTATGTTGAAACCAGGATATGCTTCCTCTTTGCTGATTCTGTGTTTGTCCCTAGAACAGTCTGTCCAGTCCTTTTTGTCTGCCATGCTGAAATCTGGCCTACACAGCACTATATAATTGTCCAGGCCATAGATCCAAATCATTGGGTCATATTTGACACTGAGGTCAATGTGTTCTTGAATCCCAAAATCAAAGTTTCCAGTATCTGAGAAGTTATTTTTCTTTTTTTTTTTTTTGGTTTTTCGAGACAGGGTTTCTCTGTGTATCCTTGGCTGTCCTGGACTCACTTTGTAGACCAGGCTGGCCTCGAACTCACAAAGATCCGCCTGCCTCTGCCTCCCAAGTGCTGGGATTAAAGGCGTGCGCCACCACCGCCCGGCTGAGAAGTTATTTTTCTATAACTAGTACTCATGCACCTTCAGACCTTTCTCCAGGATTTTTTCTGCCTCTGCTCAATGGATATGCAGTGAACAGCAATCTTTTCATTTTTTCCTTATGCCAGAGGACATAAAGATGTCCTTATGATAGCTTTGGAGAATACAGGTGTCTGGCCTGTGAGCTGCTCCAACACCATGACTCCCAGGGTCAGTCTGTCTCTACTCTACCCCACATAGACATTGTCACAGTTTGTGTATGTGAAGTTCCCTCATGGGGTCCTCCTCCTCCTCCACTTGATCTTGTGCCATGATGGATTGCAGGAAAAGGACATTTCTTGGCTGTTTTTAGGATACAAAGTCAGAGCATTCTGTTTTGTTTATTCGTATATAAAATAATTGATTCTTAAAGAGTCTTTAAGAGATTATTTAGCTCAGTTGTTGTGGTGTATGTGGTCTTACCCTACTTACTCTTTCCCTACCCCTTTTACTGCTGCATACAGCTTGACCTCTAAATAATAGCCATTATAAGTAGGAATTTCTTTTTAATTGGTCTTAAATTTTATAGTAAGCAATGCTTTACAGACATTGGCTTATACCAGCTTTGGAAGAGTTAGACAAAAAGGAAATTTTATCTTAGCTTGCATTGCTAAGTCACATCTCTTCAGTATCTTACTGTTTATGCCAATCTGTTTCTCTTTTTTTCCGCAGCTCCTGAATCTTTTGCCTGTAATCACTTTCTTAAGAGTTAAGCCCAACTTAATTAGATAATAAAAATACTGTCTAAGTTAAGTGAACTTTTCACCAGATCTCTGAATATTTATGCAATGCTTATCCCTTCTCTCTCTTGTTGTTTGGTTTGTTGGTTTTTGTTTTTTGAGATAAGATCTCACCCCATAGCCCAGGTTGACCTGGAACTCACAGAGATCACTTTTCAAGGACAGATTAAAGGCTTTTACCACCACGCCCAGCCGGTACTTTTTGTTTTGTTTTGTTATTGTCTAGGTTTTATTGTGGGGTTGTTTACTTTGTCATGTTTTCTGCATTTCCTCTTTGCACATTTTTTTGCATAGTGGAATTGAAATACATGCTGTTTGGGAAAAGTGAAAGCTATTTTTGGCCACATTTAAAAATCCTAATATAGCCAGGTGGTGCTGGCACATGGCCTTTAATCCCAACACTCCGGAGGCAGAGGCAGGTGGATCTCTGTGAGTTCGAGGCCAGCCTGGTCTACAAAGAGAGTCCAGGACAGCCAGGGCTTGTTACACAGAGAAATACTGTCTCAAAAAACAAAACAAAAAATCTGAATATAAAATTTTCCCATTCCTTTTTTAAAATTTTATAGTCATAAGAAAAACTGATTTAAGAAAAAGTTCAACTTATATGTACAACATTTTAATTTTAGATAACCAGATTGAAAGATTAAATCATGAAATTACAATGTTTTTCCCATCTCTTTTGCAGTTTTTCTGGGGGTAATATTTTAAGAGATAGTGGCTCATATGTCGCAGATTTGCCCAAAAGTTTCTATATATAGCCCAGAATAACCTTGAACTTCTTTTATTTTTATTTTTTTTTAATTTTTTGGTATTGTGATGACAGGCAAGTACCCTACCAAACTACATCCCCAGTCTTGTAAAAATTTCTCCCTTCTTAACTGAGTTAAATTACTCATTAGCCTACTGAAGATATTTCAGAGCTGTGCAGTGTATGTTAATTTTTATATGTAATCACGGGTGAACATAATGTTTTCAGGGTATATATGTCTTAGGTACCTGAGGTTTGAGTTGATTTCAGTTTAAGGGGTTGTTTTAAAAAGAAATTTGGGCTGAGTGTGGTGGCTTTAATCCCAGCACTCAGGAGGCAAAGGCAAGTGGATCTCTGTGAGTTCAAGGCCAGCCTGGTCTACAAAGTGAGTCCAGAACAACCAAGGATACACAGAGAAAACCCTGTCTCGAAAAACCAAAAGGAAAGAAAAGAAAAGAAATTTGGTTTGTGGCTTCTAGCTAGTTGGAGTCCACTAATCTAAGGCCTTTAACAAGGTAAGAAACAATATATATGAAAAACCTGATACCTAAACTGAAAAAGAAATTGGGTCTATGATGGTAATTCTAGGGAAGATTTTTTAAGTTGGAGTTTAAGTTAATCAGTTATAATCCTTGACTATAGTAAGATCTGAAGTCATGTTATAATATACCTGCCCCTTAGAAAAATGGGCACTGTGAATAACATTGTAAAGATAGGTCAAGTTTTATCTTGGCCTAAGCAAGAGTAGATTTTCTCTTTTTTCTCTACTAGATGACATTATTTTATGTACTGAGTTCTATGTAATTTCAGAAACACAAAATATACCACTCTAGCCTTAGATTAATTAGTCTAAATATTTTTATCTTTACTTTTGTGATTCATAATTGGGTACTAGATTTCATGGCAGTTTTCATATTTCAAAAGGCTATTGCATCCCAGCTTTTTCTTAGAAAACTGAGGAAAATAAAGGTAAGCTTTTACTGTAAAGATTTTATCGTTAATATGTTCAGAAAATTCTGTTCAAAAAAGTAAAAATGTCCTTGATGTTTCATTTTAAATTTTAATTATGAGTGGTAGATAGTGTAAATCCAAACAAATTAAAAGAAGGTGGGGGGAAACAAAGGGGCATTCTAAGAAAAGGGCCTGGGGTGTGGAGGGCAGGGATATTCCCTGTATTTTATCAGAGACTAAAACTGAAGAAATTTGACATTCTCGTGGCTTCCGAGGAGCTGATTAGAGATTGCTTCTTGGCTGAGCTGCTGTGTGTAAAGGCTGCTAACATCCGCTTATCTGGCAGCAGCTCCAGTTCAGGATTGCGTCATCTCTGGGAGCGCAGCCAAGGTCCACAGCCTCCGTACAAAGACTGTCTGAAGCATACGAGGCCTGTTCTTTCTGAACCAGCACTCCTCTTCCTGCCACTCTCTTCACAGGGTTGCTAAAGCAGACTTGTTCTGCATTTCTTTCACTGGATTGGCTGTTTATTGGACTCTTGTCTCCCAGCTGCTTCCGCCTCACCTGTCTAATGCATTCCTTCTGAAATCTCTTAAAATTCTAGAAACTACATATAAATGGTGCCTCTCAAAAGAGTACTCAGTATTGGAAGACAAGCTGGGTTTGTCTGTGGATCCAGCGTTCTGTAGGTCTGGTGGGTTGTTAATTGATGGGAGAGTGAAGCTACATTTTTACTTTGTATCTGTCCTTTCTCTACTTGCTGCTGCTAAGACTTTGCCTACTTTATTTCTTCCTTTTACTGTCATAATTCACTTTTTAATTCTGAGTGTACTTTTGAAAATATTTTTCTAAAGAATAGTTTGTTTTCCAGAGTTTTAAAAATTGTAAACACACACACACACCCATAAGTGTAAAGGACATGCCCGCTAATAGTTGATGGGTGACTCGTGAACAATTTTCTCTTTCCATGTTTATGACTATTAATATTTCATGTAAATATGGAGAGCTCATTTTGGCCAATACTATATTTGACTATATGGAAAAAACACTGAAATTTAAGAAATACAGATCATCTCTTCCCTTTCTTCCTCATTTCCCCAAATCTTAAAGGTTACCCATTTTCCTTTCCTTTTGGGAATATAGAAAATTAATGGGATTGAGCACAGGTAGAACTGACATCTCTCCACCCCTACCCCTGATTTGTCAGGAAAGGAATGAGGGAGAAGAAAGGGGACATAATTTAATACATTTTGCTAGGCCCTCTAGAATAAATCTGGTATTTGATGAAAAGAGGTCAGTGCCAGGTGTAGTGGCATATGCCTGTAATAGGCATTTGGGAGTTGAGCCAGGATACAAGTTCAAGGCTGATTTGGGCACAGAAAAAGGAAAGTTACAAGTTTGGGAATGGTCGGTGAAGAACATACCCCCCCCCCCAGGAAAGACAGAAAGACTTTTTGAGAAACCCTTGGGAAACAGTTTTGATTTGAAGGGAAGAGAAGGGCAGCCCCATAATACAGTATCTCATCACCTTGGAAATCAAGGGCATTTCCTTCCTGCCCTTCTTTTGCACACAATGGAGCATGCAGGTTAAAGGGTTAAGCTAAATGCTAAATGGAAAGTAAGGTGATTAACAAGGCACTGCAGAAATAAAACTGCCGTTAATCTGTAGGATTCCACTTTGCACTTTGTGAGCATATCAGTGTTCCTTCATGTTCTAATTTTTATTTCAGCCTTTTCTAGGTTTTCAGAGCTACCCGCAGGCGTTTGGGGATACCTCAAAGGTGACTGCGTAGGTTGTCGGCCTGCGAAAGATTTAGAGACCCAAATCCTTTTTATTTGTTGTATTTTGAATTTTAGTAAGTGCCGAACTTAGTAACCACGATGAGTTCATTCAGTGAATAGTTTCTCTGTATAACAAGCCCTGGTTGTCCTGGACTCACTCGATTGGTAGACCAGGCTCTCCTCAAACACAAGAGATCTGCCTGCCTCTGCCTCTGGAGTGCTGGAATTACAGGCATGCACCACCATGCCCAACCAAGTAAACATTTCTAACTATAAGCTTGATAAACCAAAATAAATATCTGTTTCTTACATGAGATAAGTGTTACAATAAAAATTATATATAAATGATTTAGTAAAAGTTCTTTAATTATCATTTAAATAGCTACACTTCACATCATTTTTTCAGAGAAGAAACTATAAAGAGAATTTTGTATCATTGGAATTTGAATTAAGAAACTTGGGGACTGTGATGATCCAACAGTTCCGTGCCCAGGCTGTTCTTCCAGAATTCCTGAGTTCAGTTCCCAACACCTACAACCATCTATAACTTTAGCACCAGAGGGTCTGATGCCCTCTTCTGGTGTACAAATGTACATGCAGACAAAACACCCATAGAAATAAATCAATACATTTAAAAAGGAAACCCATTATTATGAAAGCATGATTTAGAACAATATGGCCAAGCTGACCTATTACAATTGACTTCGTCAGACCAGTGTTGATAGTTACATAAAACTAGACGGGGGGGAAAAGAATTTATGCAGATGAATTAATAGGCTAATTCTTAATGTTTCTTAAAGATGTTATCAGCTGTCCAGATAGCTGGTATGATATCTTGCCACTGCATTTGAGACGCCTCACTATGTAGTTTAGACTCCTTTTTTTTTTTTTTTTTTTGGTTTTTCGAGACAGGGTTTCTCTGTGTATCCTTGGCTGTTGTGGACTCACTTTGTAGACCAGGCTGGCCTCGAACTCACAAAGATCCGCCTGCCTCTGCCTCCCAAGTGCTGGGATTAAAGGCGTGCGCCACCACCGCCCGGCTAGACTCCTTTTGATCCTTCTGTCTTAATTTATTGAATGCTGAGATTACTGGGTGTGTGTCACCATGCCCAGCTGTTTCATTAGGATTTCATTAGGCAATGTAGAAATAAGTTATTCATTCTTGAAAGGAGATACTACTGAAGTAACTTTACCATCTTTGCTTTGTAGTATATCTTTTTTCAAGTCACTATCAGAGGGAAAAAATTAGCTATCAGCCTAGGTTTGTATGACTGCAGATATGTGGTTAGATGGATAAAACCTATTTTTATGAATATATGTTAGTGGTGACCATAGCAAAGGATTGTAATAGTATTGAGTAATTTCTATTTCTAAAAGGTCTTTTCTGAAACAGAACACATGATTCGGAGTCTTTTGACTAGTCCAGTTATGATAATCAGACAGATTTCTGGTCAAACAACTTCTAGGCTTTTCTTAATGGAAATTATTTAACTAAAATTAAAGAGAGTATCCTTTAGTATTCCCTTGGGTCTATTTATAGGTGCTCTCTTTATTTTGTCATTTGCAGATTTTTTTGTGTCATTTTCCCAATTGCCTGGGTGTTCTTTGAGAATTCTTGTTTAGCTATTTGAGTGGGGAATTGATATTTATTTGCAAGTTGGTCCAAAAACAGCAAGTGAATCAATCAAATCTGTCATGAATTATGACAAGTTGATAGGAAAGTTGACTTCATTTGCATTTCTGTTTTCAGTCTAACGGAGTTGGTTGAGAATAGGTGTTTTACCATACCCTGTTTGAAGAGGCCCAGGTCCTACAGAAAGCTGCTTTAGTTTAGAGCTGTGTTAGCTTTCTCAACTAACGGTACAAAAGTAATACCTTTATGTAGTCTTAAATCTTGGACTGATTGGCCATTCAGAATTAGTTTTCTTTAGCCATATTAATCTGTGTCATTTATCAAAGTGAAATTCACAAGTTTCAAATTAGTAACTTCAAAATCTTCATTAATTCTTAGATTGATTTAGTCAGTATCATACTTTTCATTTTATTTAGCTATTTTTAATAGTATTGATAATTCTTTGACTTCTTTCTTCCCGTTTTGATTTTTCGAGATAGTGTTTCTGTGTAGTTGTGGCTGTCCTGGAACTCAGACTAGGCTGGCTTTGAACTCGAGATCCCTCTGACTGCCTCCTGAGTGCTGGGGTGAAAAGCATGTGTCACCACCACTGATAATTATTTCACTTTCTACTGTCTTACCATAAATTCATATATCAGCCATGAGAATCTTTTTAATTTAAGTAACATTATATTGACTTCTAAACACATAAAATGCTTATTTCATCCCTTATATGAACCACTGCTGTGAATCCTGCAGATTGTGTTTTTTACCTTCAAATGCCTTAATCTGCCCCCCCCCCATTTACTATTCAATGAACTTTTTTCTACCTAAATAATACCAGTTTATGGCTACCAAATCAAAGTATGTTCATTGGTTTATGCAAAAAAAAAATCTAGTCTTTGTCATGAAATGTTGTTTAGGATTTTTATGTTATCTTTCAGAGAGAGAAAGCACAAAGATACACTTTTTTCCCCTTTTCTTTTTCTTATTTTGGTTTTTCAAGACAGGGTTTCTCCATGTAGCCCTGGCTGTCCTGGAACCCACTCTATAGACAGGTTGGCCTCAAACTCAGAGATCCAGCTGCCTCTGCCTCACAAGTGCTGGGATTAAAGGTGTACACCACCACCTCCCAGCTTTTCTTTTTTTTTTTAGGTACACTCTTTTAAAGCAGTTATTAAGTCACAACAAATTGAGCAGGAGGTACAGATTTCTGTATGTCCTCTGTACCCACACATGCTTAGCTGCCCCCTCTTGTCCCCCATCCCATTATGTTCTTATTTATATCAGTGTATATTGCTGCACAAATATAGTTTTTTGGATAATTACGTCTTCTCTAAGACTATTTAAAAGAAATCAAAGAAGGGCTGGAGAAATGGCTCAGCAGTTAAAAACATAGGCTGTTCTTCTAGAGGACCCTGGCTGGGTTCAGTTCAACTGTCTGAAACTCTAGTCTGAGGGGATCCGACGCCCTCTTCTGGCCCCTGTGGGCACTGCATGCATTTAGTGTACAGACATGTAGGCGAAACACCCATACACAGAAGTATATTTTTAACAAAACAAATCACAGCATAAGAAATGGCTATCTGATCGAATATAAATAACTAATTGATATCTTCTACCAGGTTTACTTTAGAAGGAATAAGTGAGTGTTGGTAAAGCTACATTATTGATTGCCTGTAAGAAGTTTAAATGGAACTATTATGGAGTAAACTAGGATATTTCTGATAATCACCCTGAATCTAAAGTTTGTTTGATATATTTAGACTGCTGGAAAACTGCGTCTGCTGGACAGTTAAAGAGTGAGGAACAGGGCTGGAGAGATGGCTCAACTGTTAAGAGCACTGGTTGTTCTTCCAAAGGACCTGGGTTCAAATCCCAGGACCCACACGGCAGTTCACAGCTGTCTGCAATTGCCAAGGTGGTGGTGCATGCCTTTAATCCCAGCACTAGGGAAGCAGAGGCAGGCAGATCTCTATGAGTCTAACTTGGTCTATAAAGTAAATCCAGGACAGCCATGGATACACAGAAAAAGCCTGTCTTGAAACAAAACAAAACAAAAAAACAAAGAGTGAGGAACTTGTTGTGAGCCAGTCAGACTTATTTTCACTTTGGCAGAAAAGAAAATAATAGAATTTTTAAAGTGAGCATAACTTTTTACTAATCTCCTTTGTAGTGCATTAGTAAATTAGAATACATAGTAAACCTAAATTTATTCTTCACAATCTTACTCGAGGAGCTAGAAATATGGCTCAGTGGATAAATAGCACTTGTACAAGTATGATGGCCTGAGTTCAAATCTCCAGCATCTTTGTAAAAGACAGGAAGATGTGGCTTTGTATGCCTCTAACCAGTATTGGTGGGGATAGAGACAAGTGGATCCTACAAGCTTGATGGCCAGCCAGCTAACGCAGCCAAAATACTAATTTTGCAGTTCAGTGAAAGACCCTGTCTCACAAAAATGTATTTGAGAGCCATAGGGGAAGACACTCAGAATCCTGTGGTTTCCATGTGCTTACACAAGCACACTCAAACATACATACTTGACATGTATACATTGTGCACAGACATCACGAACATGAAAAGTCTTATTTAAATAGTAGAAAAATACCCTGCAGCATTTAAGATAAAATTTAAAAACTGTCTGGTCAGTGGTCATTTTCCTTTTCTGTGACAGGATTCCTCATGTCCGTAACATGTTGGCTGAGGCTCTGCAGCTCACCCCCACTCTCTGAGTGGTCAGTCTCCATTAATTGGACTCCGTGATTTCCACCTTCTGCTGTCTTAGACGTCATGAGCATTGCAATCCCTCTGGGAGTCACCACACCAGATACATCCTACTCAGATATGGCTGCTGGGTCAGAGTAAGTGCTATTTCCTAGATAACAGGATTTCTACAAGTCTGTGTGAGGATGTCTCTTCTGGGCATTTCATAAGCTATATGTAATATTTTCTTAAAACCCACCCCACTTCAGAAACATCAGGCTTTCCCTCCCCCACCCCCAGCTGGAGGGACAAAGGAATTAGAAGGGGGAGGAAAGGAGCATTTAAGGAGGGATTTCTGGGTAAATAATAAATAGAATCAAAGTTGCAAAGCAATGGTTACATTTTCCTTTGTTTTATGGGTGGGGAAGATTGAAATGAAGTAGGTGTTACCACCTCCTTCTAAAAAGTTTATTATAAAAAGATTATTCTGATGAAGAGAGATAGGAAGTTTTCTTTCCAACTGATTTTCTTTGAAGGCCTCTTCCTATGTACTTGTCATTATTTTAGATAAAGGGGCTGAAACTTATATGGGCAGACTGTTCAACCAGCTCACTCTGGGGTAGAAGACATGGAGAGCTGTATCTGTTTTTACAATATCCATTGCCTAGAAAGAGGACCTTCAAAGTCAGTGGTACCAAACTTGTTTTTCAGCTAAGAGCAGCATTAGGAATTCAGAATTGTCGAAAATCCCAATCCCTAAAATAGACTCAGTTCTTTGAAGACTTTAAATGCCAAATGACAATGAAGGTAGGCCTTCATTATACAATTTTATATATTATTCAGTTTAAAATTTTTTAGCCTTTTGTATCCCTTCTCTTTTAAGTTGTCCAAGATTGCCCCCGCTCACAGATTCCCCCCTCTTGTCCTTTTACCTCCCTTGTACCCAATCTTCCTTGCTTACAGAAAGGAAGTGGAAGCCCCCTACCTTTCAAGACGAAGTGGCACTACACCAGGATGTGAAAGTCCAGCGAAAGAGACCCAAGGGGCCTAGGGGGCAGCACACCCCCAGAAGCCAAGTCTATTCCAGGCAGTACCAGGGATTAGGGTCTGGGCTGGAAAAATCCTGGTGTTTTGAATATGTTCAGGTCCAGTTCAGACTCTTGATCCCACAGCCACTTCTTGAGTGAGGTGGGTGTTGCTCTAATTCCCGTTTCTCTTGCCATTTTCAGTCCCTGGGAATTCTTTCCCCTTCAGCAAAGCAAAGCAACTGTTCCAGAATTCTGGGTTAAATGGCGTCCCTTGTTAATAGTGGTTTCCTTAAAACAGAGGATATTATTAAAAAGCATGTATATTTCTTCATAAAGCTACCTACTGTTGACTATTGGATTCCTTAAAGAGGAAGACATGAAACTACCCTAGGAAGTAATATATGGTATTCTGGGGTAGTCTGTAATTGAAAGTCGTTTTTAAGCTTATTCCCATAAAACAATGGGAGGGGGGAGGGCATAGGAAAGACTAGTTGTCCTTACTGAAGAGGTTTATTTGTTGTTTGTTTGGATGTTGTTTGGGGGTTTTTGGGGGGGGAGTGGTTTGTTTTGGGGTTTTTTTGTGGTTTTGGTTTGGTTTTTGGTTTTTGCATGCCAACAAAATTTAGTTAAATACTATTAGCTGAGACTTCCAATTGTGTAACTCTTGCCCAAAATAAAGTACTTAAAAGTCTTCCTGTTGTATAGTGGTTATAGGTCTTTATAAAAGTCACATAATAAACTGCAGTGTTAGCAAACGATGTATAAGTAGACAGCTTTAATATTTATAAGAAATAAAGAGGGTAAACAAGTAAGTTTGGAATTGGTAGGTAAAGAAAAGACCCAAAGCAGTTATTCTTAAACTAGCAATTCCCTCAAAGTATAACAGTAACTGCACACACATTCTGGTGAATCAAGGAGTAATGCAAGAATGAAAGTCACCTGGTCTGTACTATGGCTACAGTGCTGTGCCCTAGGACATTCTAAGCACTGTCGTTCAGTGTCTCCAGACAAACTTATGACACTGTGGTCACAACCCATTTCATATTTCTTGGGTAGTTCTACAAAGGGCATTGATGCCAATTGTTTAGCTTATGTGGTAGTCTGCTATTAATTATTAATGATACTTGTTCTTACTTATATCATGCCTAACCATTGTTCTAAGCACTCTTAAGGTATTAGGGGCAACATATCTAACCAAGAAAGAAACCTATACCTTGCCTCATGAGATTAACTCGATTTTAGCAGTTTACATCCTAAAATACACGCACGCGCACACACACACACACACACACACACACACTTGTAGGAAAGCTTGTAGATATAACAACAACAAAAAATCTTTGCATCTCTTACATGACTGAATTTCAGTTACTTTAGGGAGGAGGCATTATAGTAACAGGCTGCATATTGCTAATTGAGCATAATTGATGGAATATATCTGTTGTGAGTCCAATTTCTCTGTGTATGCCCAACTGTTACAACATTTTAGTCATAAGAAAAAAAGGATATAATTATTTGCATAAAGTGGTTGTCTAATAAAGACATGCAATCCTAATACTCCATTTTTTTGTGTGTGTGTTGTTTTTTATGGTCCTGAGGCTTAAACCCAGGTCCTCCAACATACTAGATAAGCACTCTACCACTGAGCTACATCCCCAGATCCTATACTGTAAAATTTTAATCTATATTTTAAAATACACATAAAAATTGATGTGTATGTCAGTGTGTAATTATTTAATCCCTAACCAATGTAGACATTGTAAAGTTTCCTCATTAAAGATACATGTTTAAATTTTAGATTAGAGATGCATAGCAATATTTTAAATGGCTGTGCTTGACTACATACTACTGAGCAGTAGGGTGGCCTGTTAACCTCCACAATATACGTTTTATTTTTATTCCCTAGACTTGCACATGAAGTGCATATGTTCATATTTACCCAGTTTGGAGATGGGTAAGATATAACCAACATAGCTCCATCTCCATGGCCATCTTTTATTTCATGCAACTTTTATTTTTTCCTGTCCCACAAAAAAAATTTCATTTCTAATAAGCAGCTTTCTTATTTCACCCCATGTGTTTAATGGTATAAAATCTCCTATATAAAAATTTGTACAGCCCTTTGGATTATTTATCTAGTAACATACATAGTAACAGTGTATAAATCCATTACTTTCTTTTAACTGTCCATCATAGAAACTAAATTCTGCCTTCATTTTTTTAATGCTTGTCTGCCTTTCATTTAGGAAACCCTACCTGTTTCCTAATATTCAGCCAATTGCCTCAGTGACCCATGTTCAAATCATCCTTTTCTCAAGAATACTGACCTGCATTCTTGATATATTCTCCTCCCTGCCACCCCCACTGCCAGTTCCCATTTTGAAGACCCTGTCAATTACTAAAGTGCATGCACCTCACTAACAGAGAATACTTTCCTCTAAGTTCCTCACCTAGAAATGACCTTTGCTGTTATTAATAAGACCCCTTCTCACAGTTGTGGACCATAAAACTAGGTGAGTTTGATACATATCTCAGAATCTTCTTTTATCCCTCACTTATCCGTTGATGTGCTACATTGAATTTCACCCTTTACTCCTGCTCAGTGTTGTATAGTTTGTATATCTTGAAACAGAAGGGTGGTTATTTGAAGAAAACTGAATTATTTGATTCACTAAAACTCTTTGATCTTTGGAGTTGTGTTAACACTGATCTTTGGTGTTGCTAATGGGTGAATCTCTGTTCTAATTAATATACATTACAGATAATCCATTTTCACTTCTGCCAACTCATACAATTACATTTCTTAATTATTCTTCAAAAGTCAATAAAACCTAACCAGGTAACAAAATTAAAGTAAACAAATAAAGAAAAAAACCTATTTTATCCTTGGCTGTGGATGCCTTCTTGTTATTAATTAGGTAGAGCTTATTTTAAATGTATAACCTTTAATGTATTTGGTTCTTTAATTTAAAAACAAAAAGTACTTATATAGTTTATTTTCTGCTCATCCAGGACACAAAAAAAAAAAAACTAACCCAAGCTTTCAATGAGCCTGGTTAGTAAAGGCTTCCGATTCAGTTTATAGATGGAATACTGTCCTTGCTTCCAGGCAAGCCATAATGGGAAAGGAAAAGGCTTTGGAGTCAGACATTTTTGTTTCAAATCCTGGCACTATTAACATATGAACTTAGAAAAATCATGTACTCTCACCACCTCAGCTTCACTTCCCTCTCTATAAATAAAGGGGGTGCAGCTTACCATGTTTAATAATCACAGATGTTGAATGAATTAATACATCTAGACCCAAATAATAGGTGATTCTAATGGTAGCCACAGTTATTATTTAGTATAAAACAAATTTAACTCCCAAGTTTAGTTTTGATTATTTTGAAGCTCTGTGTTATTGTCATGCAGCTATTAAATCATTGTGTCCTTGAATATGCTTGCATGTCCTTGGTGGATGAGAAATTCTAATATGTGAAAGGTATTTGGGGATTCATCAAGATGAGAGGTGTGATAAATATAAGATGCCATTGTTTTTGCCTGTACTTTCTTCAGGGTATCCTGTCTTGGTAGTGAATGGAAGAGGGCCTGGTCCCTGGGGCAGTGCAGAAGGCACTTTCATCATCTCACTCACTGCAAATGTCATGTGAGGTTTCATGGAAGTATTAAGAGATCCAATTAAGAAGAATAGTTCTGAGTCTAAACCAGCCCAGAGTGGCTTCTCTAGGGGAAACTCCCCGCTCTGCTGGTACGTTTGTGTTTGTCATTAGGGACACCTTGTATCCCAGGTGCCTGCCTTGAGACATCTGCCTATGCTGGCTTCATGTCACACACAAATCCACATTCAGTAACACTATCATTTACAGGCTTAGCTATGTTAAACAGACTTTGACTAAGTTCTTTCTTATTCTAGTGGCTGGTGGTTGTGGAAAGAGAACGGGGTTAGAATGGGAAGTGAACTGTTGGTTTCAGGGAAGAGTAGGTGTCATGCTATCATGCATTGCTTTTCGCCTTTGTGCAGCCCTGAATCTGTGGAGGCTAGTCCAGCAGTTAATGAGAAGAGCGTGTATTCCACTCATAATTATGGGACCACTCAGAGGCATGGGTGTCGAGGACTGCCTTATGCTGTGAGTATGCACTTGTTTCTCTCCAGAGCAGTGATCTTCCTGGAGTGTGATCCATTCTTATACATTGTGACTTTCTTGAAATGTTTATATGCAGCATGACGAAGTTGCCCCTTTTGCACTTCCCTGCCTCCAGCGGACGTCTAGCCCTGCATCATTGTTCTTGTTTTTATGTCCCAGTTGACCTTGGCATTTTGTTTTATCACTTTCCTGGTTGAAGCCAAAAAACGAAGGGTACTACTTTCTTCTTTCTTTCCATATGTACCATACTTTAGGGGAGAGAGGGGCCAGTGTTTGGACACTGTTGATTTAAAAAATCTTATTTTCAGGATCATAATTACGGAGCCCCTCCTCCTCCGACACCTCCTGCTTCTCCCCCTGTCCAGACGATCATCCCCCGTTCTGACCTGAATGGCCTGCCGTCACCCGTAGAGGAACGCTGTGGAGACAGCCCGAACTCTGAAGGAGAGACTGTTCCTACCTGGTGTCCTTGTGGTCTTTCTCAGGATGGCTTCCTTCTCAACTGTGACAAGTGCAGGTAAGATCCTGTTCCATCTAAATTCAAACCTGGGTTGCTGGGAGTAGGGTTTCTTATCAGTAGGGAAAAGCTCAAAGTATTCTTTCTTGTGTTTGTTAATGTAGATGATTCCTTAGTGCTCCTTGGCTCGAATTCTCTGCACTAGGTGAGAATTGCTGACAACAAGGAATGAGAGATTGATGTTAAAGCTATTGAATTTGATATGAAATTTAATGTCCTGGAAACATTTGGTAGGTGGGAGGGAGGGGTAGTATATGCAGAGACACTTCTCCCATGAATGATGTGATGTGCTGCATGCTGCTGGAAGGACTACTTTAAGTTTATTTTCCCTCTTTAGGGGAATGAGCAGGGGGAAGGTTATTAGACTTCATCGGCGGAAGCAGGACAACATATCAGGTGAGCAGAAGGTGGGTTAAACCCACATTTTGACTGTAAATATTTTGTAACTTAAATGTTCTCCTATAGTATGTAGCTATTTTCACATAAAGAAGTCCCTTCAAAGCCTCTGTATAGCTCTGTCTGGAGACCTTTCCTAGAGCTGTAATAGCCATTATTTTTTGTGAGCACCAAAAGTAAATAAATTGTTTGCTTGTTTGTTTTTTAAGTTATCCATTTATAGTTACAGATAACAAAGTGGAGACTACTTTGAAAGGGGAAAATAGATGGAATACAGAATAAATCATGTAATGCCAACGAAAAGATCTTATTTCAGAAGAAAGATGGAGTCTATGTAGATTTATAGATGTAGAGTTATATTAGAAGTAATGACGTACCATTACTTTTGATGTTCGTGCCTGATCTGTGTAATTATCTTTTTTTTTAGGTGGGGATAGCAGTGCAACAGAAAGCTGGGATGAGGAGCTTTCTCCTTCCACTGTGTTGTACACAGCAACACAGCACACACCTACAAGCATCACCTTAACTGTTAGAAGAACCAAACCCAAGAAGCGGAAAAAGAGTCCAGAAAAGGGTCGTGCAGCACCAAAGACGAAGAAGATCAAGGTATGCAGAATAAAACTACCTTGAATAGAAGTATATGTCTGAAGTAGCTTCAAACTTTTGATCTGAGCAAGAATATACTAAAAATCCTTGAAGAAATTTGATGCCAGTGTTTGGCCACCTCTGTTCTACTTTCAAAAAATAAGCTGATCTATATTTTGCACAAACACACCAAACTCTCTTCTAACCTACCTTACCATCACCACAGGCTCAATTTCTTCTACTTTAACTGCCATCCCAGGTAGGAAATGCAAGCCCTACCTGGTACAATCCCATATGAGATGCAGCCTCCAGTCTAAGCTTCCAGTATCTTTACAGCATCTCCATACTTCTGCCCTAAAGCAATCTGAAGTTCTTGTCTTGGTTGCATGGCTGACATCATGTCATTAGGCTGATTGAATTGTCCTTGTATCTACTAGACAAAACAACACCAAAACATGAAAAAGCATCTCCTGAGTGGTCTGGGTTTCCTTAGTGTCTTGGTCACTTTCCTATATTCTTAGAGAATCTCCAGAAGAAACTTTTTGTGTTTTCTATTCTTTCTTCCCCATCACAGCAACTTGGTTGTTCCTAGGTCACTTGCCCACCCTTTGTGAAGGGGATTGGTCTTTGTTTCCTTCATTAATTTCAAAACTGATAATCTGTAACTTAAGCATTGTAATTGCTTTCTGCTCAGTGTCAGGGGTTTGTATAGTATTTAAATGGTGCATGCTCTTACCTATTAGTTTTCTCACTCCACCAAAGTATTGGAATTCATGTCAGTGTTCATTAGCCTTTGAACTGTCCTTTTTCTTGACCATAGTCTGAAGTACACCTTTGTATTTGTAAACGAGAAAATGAGACAGCATAGAATACTGGTTAGTTTTAGTCTCGTGGGTATAACTGTCATTCTTGGTACCAAGTTTTGTTTTGTTCTACTTGTTTTCCTCTTTGGGATAGGCATTTCGAGAGGGATCCCGGAAGTCCTTGCGGATGAAGGTAAGGGGTGACCTTCCCTGATGCTGTGTTTCCTTGTGATCTTGCATTTTGGTCAGCTTCTTTTCTTGATGTCGATGGTCCGAGAATCTTGGAGTCTGCTTTTCATGAGTTTCTAATTGTTGCCAGCCAGCTTTCATAGAGCTTTTCTCCAGAGCAGATTTTCTTCACTATTTTATGAAATATTTTCACATTTCTGTTTCATTAGTTGCCTATGTGGTACAGGAGGGGTGGGTCACTTTTTTTTTTTTTTTTTTTTTACAAAACAAGGCTACTGTGTTTTATTCTGGTGATTGGACTCGACCTCAGAAGTGAGGATTTTCTGATGATTAGCCAGGTTCTCTTGTAAACCCTCCCTGACAACCTTTGGCCTTTGAATCACCATTTGGAAGGATAACTATTTAGCAGGAAATTGATGTTGTTAATATGAGGTAGTCTTATGGTAGCGCTATTTTTCTTGGCATATCTGTTTGGTGGAGATTCGTGTAGTGCTACTTATCAACTTGTAGGGCTGTTGTGACTCTGCATGTGTGTGAATGTGTGTGTGATGAGGTTGGAGAATGGAGAAGTAATGTGCTTTTTAGACACTGGCTAGTTGTTGTACTGGTTGGTTTTTAAAAGTTAATGGAAAGGCGATTTGGTTGCACTTTGTTGTATTTTCTTGTACCTGTCCATGAATAAGCTCACATACCTCTAAAACTTTACTATTGAAGAGCTTTTGAATTTAAGTTTTAGTTTGGTTCTTCTATGTATTCATATCCTTAAATCTCTTAAGTTGGCCATTACATAAACAGTGATGCCTTGAGTCAGGGAGCACTTATCAGGGTTACTTTGTATTTATTTGGAGCACCAGCTGATGTTATCAATGATGTCAAGTGACATTTTACCTGAAATTTGAGAATCTGACCTCTAGTGTGGATAGGAGACAGCTTCAGAGGCCCGAGCTGTGTTTTGGAACACATTATAAGCATTATTTCTTTATAAAATAGGTCTGCACGTAGCCAAATTTATTTTAACTGCTCATTTCATTTTATTTCACTTACTAAGAAGGACCATATGTAGAATTTGTGGGCTAAATGTAGACCTCAACGTAAAGCCCCCCCCCCTTTTGGCTATCAGCTAATTACTGTAACTAACTCGAGTTTCAAAACTTTTAGAAAGCCATTTGTTTCTATCAGAGAAGTTCACATACACTCCCACTTTGCTTACAGTTTCAACATAGCCTCGTAGTCATGTAAAATCTAAATAGAGGGAAAAATATTTTACTCTATAATATTAAAGTTGTGTTGTAATCTTTGTCCTCACAATTAAGACTTTCCTAAGATTGAAATGGAAACTATACGAATAGATGTTTTTAAAACAGCATTTGAACTTTTAATCTCAAAATCAAGAGCTTTCCTTCTAGACACAACTCTTAGCCAGTGTTTTGGGTAGCAAGATGACTTGAGGAAGTAGGCACTTGCTGCCAAGCATGACAGCTTGAGTTTGATTCCTGGGGCCCTTGTGGGAGAGAATTAACCCCTCCCCCCCCAAAAAAAAAAACTTGTCCACTGTGGCACATGTACACTTGTAAAATAAATCTTAAAGGTAACAGTAAAGTAAACCAGTGTTTCTTCAACACATTTGGAGAAGTAATTCTGTGTAGTAGATAGCATAGAATGTTACACACATTATTTAAAGTGTATTTGATAATGCTTCCAAATGGTAACTTTCCCCGTGGGTGGTAAGATTATGAACTAATATTGCTAATGAAAATAGGTGATACAAAAACAAAATCATTCTATTAATGCAAAGACAAATCATTTGTTCTGCTATACTAATACTGCTGAATATTTTTTTTTTTTTTTGGTTTTTCGAGACAGGGTTTCTCTGTGTATCCTTGGCTGTCCTGGACTCACTCTGTAGACCGGGCTGGCCTCGAACTCACAAAGATCCGCCTGCCTCTGCCTCCCAAGTGCTGGGATTAAAGGCATGCGCCACCACTGCCCGGCAGTACTGCTGAATATTAATCTATTTTGAAATTTTATGCACTATAACTTAAGATCCCTTTGCTTTTTTATGAATTTTTCTTAAGGAATTTGATTTCAATCTTGATAGGAAAAAGGTTGATTTTGTGTGTGTGTGTGTGACTTAAAATGGTCATAAAATCAGTAATGGATGAAGATACTAACTAAATTAATTTCTCACTTTATAAATAGGCAGGCAATTTTCTCACTTGAAGTTGCCCAAGACCACACAGTCCATTGTTAGTAGAAACTAAATCCTCTGATTCTCAGTCTTTTGGTCTTACACCACACCAACTGCCAACTGAAAACAACTTGCTTATCTTGTCCCCATATTCATGAATGGTCTCTAACTAATTCACTTGATCTTTGTTCTCTACAGAATTCTCCCTCTGAAGCACAGAATTTAGATGAAAATACCACTGAGGGCTGGGAAAATCGGATAAGACTATGGACTGATCAGTATGAAGAAGCTTTCACTAATCAGTACAGTGCAGATGTACAGAATGCCCTTGAGCAACATCTACATTCTAACAAGGAATTTGTGGGCAAACCTGCTATTTTAGACACTATTAATAAGACTGAACTGGCCTGTAATAATACAGTAATTGGTTCCCAAATGCAGGTAAGAACTAAAGCATTAAAGACACTAAGAGACTGGGATTTTTTTTTAATACTCAAAGAACAAGAATGGGTTGGAATTATTGTTCCTTACAGAATAACAAATGAACTACCTCTCTGCTGATCATTCTTGACAAAATCAGATTATAGTAACTAAAATCTCCAAATATATGTTTGAGAAAAGAGGAATTAAAAGATTTATATAAAGCTATAAATTCATAAACTCCACTGACATTTTCCGTTTTCTTTGATCTTGCCTTTTCTGGGATCACTAGTTGGAGCATGTTCCTGGAAAAATTGAGCTTATGTCAAAGTGAACATTTTCTGAACTCCAACTTATATAATACAGATAAAACCTAAAAATGCTAGTGCCCTTTCAAGTTATAAAATATTGTAAATGTTTACCACACTGCTATTGCTATTCTTAAACATTAACACTCTGTTTTTATTCAGTTACAGCTGGGAAGAGTCACTCGTGTTCAAAAGCACCGGAAAATCCTGAGGGCTGCAAGAGATTTGGCTTTGGACACTCTTATAATAGAATATCGTGGGAAAGTCATGTTACGACAACAATTTGAGGTCAATGGGCATTTCTTCAAAAAGTAAGAACATCATTTGTTGAGCACTGAGGGCTTTCATGATTCTAGCTGACCAGTCAGTGTCACTGTGAAAATCGTACTACTTGATGGGCTGCTTCTGAGGAAAAGCTAATGATTCAGATAAGCTCATGCTTGTCTGTTTTTGATACAAAGGGCAAATAAACTGCAAAATGTTGTGTATAAAGTGGTGATGATTCCTTTCCAGGCCCAGCATTCCTTGCTTTGTGCTTAGTCATTAATGGAAAGCAGACAAGTTTGTGGTGTTTGCTAGCTTAGGCATTGCAAATAACTGACTGCTGATTGTGTCAGCATATGCATCACATTTGTAGTTGTGGGGTGGCCTTTTTGTTTGTGTTGAGAATTACAGGAATTTTAATTGTATCCCTAGACCATATCCCTTTGTGCTCTTCTACTCAAAATTCAATGGTGTAGAGATGTGTGTCGATGCTCGTACTTTCGGTAATGATGCTCGGTTCATCAGAAGATCATGTACACCAAATGCAGAGGTAAGCTATCTTTAGCAACTTCCCTTTCAATGGAACCAGCAAAGGACACGTTTACCGAAGAAACAGTCTGAAAACTTCACCCAGATAAAGGTCTGTAGCTGATAGTTTTATGATCTTTAAATACAGAGATGAAAAAGCAGAAGTGTGGTGCCTTATGAAGATAAGGACAAGAAATCAGTTCTCTTTAGAGAGGACAGAAATGAGAAAAGTCAAGGTAGTATTTGCTAAGAAGTAAGACAGACTGGATAAGAAGCTATAAATTGGACTGGAAAAAATTGAAAGTCATTGGGTCCAGCTAAGTTATTTGTCTTCACTTATAGATTGTGGTTAACAGTCTTGTGAGAATTTCTAGACATTTCTAAAATTAATTAAACTGTGTATTCACAGTAAGTACCGAAAGATTAGCAGAACTTTGTTTGCAGGCCAAGGAATTCTAAATCTCTAGCCAAATGCAGATACCTTTAAGATATAAAATAATTATTTTACCCTGATTTCTGGATTTTTTCTATTTTGAAGAAGTCTAATAGAGTGTCTGTTTGTTAGTATATAATAATTTCAAATGAAATGGTGGGGTTAAATAACAGACTACTCAAAACAGGCAGAAATCATTTGGGTCACGCTTTTCCCATTTATGGAAAACTTGGTTTTGAATGCAGATCTAATGATACCTTGTTTGTGCAGGTGAGACACATGATTGCAGATGGGATGATTCACCTGTGTATCTATGCTGTATCTGCTATCACCAAGGATGCTGAAGTCACCATTGCATTTGATTATGAATATAGTAACTGGTAAGACCTCATTAATTTTTATCAGCATGAATTGCCTTATTAAGATTTTAGCTCAAAAAATTTGTTTTCGATGCTTTATTTTTTGCTTTGCCTATTCCTTTCACAAGTAATGTATTTTCTGCCTAGAAGCTATGTAATCCCAGCACATGGGAGGCAGAAGCATGTGGATCATGTGAGTTTGAGGTCACTCTGTCTACATAGAGAGTTTCAGGCCAGCTAGACCCTGTTTCTGGTGGGGGAAAAAAGCAGTAAAGAGAACTAATTTAACAGAGGTTTGCTTTCTTTCCACTTCTGTACATAGGCTACAGGTAGAGATACACAGAAAAACTGAATATCTATCAAAATCATTATTCTTACTCTAATTTATTCAAAGATAACAGTAGAGGCAATTTTTACACCAATGTTTCAATAAAGTAAATGGATAATATCCCATAATATTCGCTTTTTAAGAATACTGAGACATTTTTGGTTGTTTCTTTGGCACAGTAATTACAAAGTGGACTGTGCATGTCACAAGGGAAACCGGAATTGCCCTATACAGAAAAGAAATCCCAATGCTGCAGAATTGCCACTCCCACCTCCTAGCTTTCCCACCATTGGAGCAGAGACCAGACGTAGAAAAGCACGGCGGAAAGAGTTGGAGATGGAGCAGCAAAATGAGGCTCCAGAAGAGAATCATGACCCACCTCCTCAAGAAGTTCCAGAAAAAGTACCTGTGTCCAGTGAGCATGAGGTAATCTCCCTAGCCAAGTCAGTATGGTCTGATCTCCTGTGTTTTAGAGAGCTGTACGAAAACAATTACTGCTATTTACATTACATGAACATGCTTATTTGGATCTTCTTTTCACTTTCTAATATTAAGAACCATGACACAAAGCCAGAGGTGGCGGTGCACACCTTTAATACCCCACTTAGGAGACAGAGGCAGGTGGGTCTCTGTGAATTCAGGGCCAGCTTGGTCTACAAATCAAGTTCCAGGACAGCCCAGGCAATTACACAAAGGAACCTTGTCAAAAGAAAAAACAAAACATGAGAGCTGATTCAGAAAAAAAATTATAATATCAAGAACCATCCTTTCAGGGCCTCTTGTGTACAATCCTGGCACCTGTAAGCCTGACACCAGATGATTATGAATTTGAGGCTAGCTTAGGCTGTGTAATGAGGCTCTATCTCCAGAAACTTAGAAACAAAAATTAAAGCATCCTTTGACTCATAGACTACCTGCTTAGCATGCATAAGGACCTGGGCTTAGTTCCCAGCATAGTGCATAGAAGGATGTGGAGGGGTAGTGATTCCAGAGTAAAGCACCCTGGTGCTGCTCAGAGTTGAGTGTGATCTAACAGTGTTTCTGTCTTAAAGGAAGTTGACAATCCAGAAGAAAAACAAGAAGAAGAAAAAGAAGAGACTACAGATGACCAGGAGAACCTAGCTCATAGCAGGAGGGTAAGTACCATCTAGTAGCTGTCTCTGCACTTCTGAGATTTTACCATTAAATGGGTCTCATGATTGATTGATTTGGTTTTTCGACACAGGGTTTCTCTGTATAGCCCTGGCTATCCTGGAACTCACTCTGTAGACCAAGCCGTCCTTGAACTCACAGATCCACCTGCCTCTGCCTCCCGAGCACTGGGATTAAAGGCATGCACCACCATGCCCAGCATTTTTAAATTTTTCTTCATGCAGGCTTGTACACAGTACTTTATAACTATCTGATGGTGGCTTTAAGATATTCCCTCTAACAATTGGATTTCCCTAAAGCTTGCTGATGAAAAACAAAGTTTGTTGGTTTAGTTTTCTTGCTTTGTTTTGTGTTGTTATATTTAAAAACCAAGATCAAGTAGAGCTGGTTATTACACAGTTGTACAGCATGCACAAAGTTTTGAGTTGGGTACTGGAAGAATATGGAGAGAATCATCTTTGTTAGCCTTCTCTCCTTGTGACAGAAGTGCCTAAGAAAAACAACTTAAAGGTGGCCAAGTTCACCTGTGCTCAAGTTTGAGAGGTTTCAGTCCAGGCTGCTAGCTTCATTGCTTTGGGAACAAGCAGAGCTATAACAGCAGGAGTCCCATTGCAAAAAAAAAAAAAAATCCACTTTATGTCCTTGTTTCCAGTAACAGAGAGAAAAAGAGTAAAGGGGCCAAAGATAAAATAGACCCTTCCAAGGCACCCAGTGGCTTGCTTCCTCCAAGTAGGTGCCAGTTCCTGGGGGTTTTCACAACCTCCCAGTAGTACTTACCAGTTGAGTTCCAAACCTTTCAACTGGACATGAGCCTTTGGGGCACATTCCATGTCTAAATCATAATACTTTTTCTATCAGATTTATTAAAGAGGTTTTTAATTATGTTTATTTGTGCTTAGGAAAAGTTTAATGACAATTTACATTGGTTTTGAGCTCTGAAAATAGGACAGAAATTGGTTGTGGTTGCTTTATATTCTAATACATGTCAAGGTAGCTCACCTATTTTTTAAAATTTAGCTTTTCAGTTTGATTTCTTTTACAACTGTTTCCTATATTTGAGACAAAATTTAAAAATTTTGTCTTGAAGTTCAACAATGAATATGTTAATAATACTTTGAATAAGTTCTTGTTACTAATGTTACTTCTAAAATAGCTGTCCCTGCTTCTGGTTGAAGTTTCTTTTTTTTTTTTAACTTTTTTCCCCTAGACTCGAGAAGATAGGAAGGTTGAAGCCATCATGCACGCTTTTGAAAGTCTAGAGAAGAGAAAGAAACGACGGGATCAGCCTGTAGAACAGAGCAGTTCAGACATAGAGATTACTACCAGCAGTTCAGAGGTAGCCATTGGAGAAGAGACAAAAACTGCAACTCCTGAGTTTGAAGTTAGCAACCCTGTTTCAAATATTGCCATCCCAAGTACCCCACAGAGCACCGGTGTGAATACTCGGAGGACTTCTCATGCTGGGGTAAGAGGGAAAATTCTTAAAGTCCTTGTGTCTACTAATGTCAATTGTCTTCTTTTTAGAATGGTAAAAGTTAGTATTTTCAACATTGCTCTGTATCAGAATACGTAAAGACCATTTTGATCTCAACAGCTGATTTGTGGGATGCAGGGAGACAGCTATTAGAAAAGTTTGTGGGCACTAGGAACTGAAACCAGGTCTTTGCTACAAAGTGTTATTAATTGGTGATTCTTCCTTCCAACCTCAAGGCTTACATTTAAAATGGCAATAAAACCTTACTTTATTATCATGTACATATTACTACATTCTCCTTTAGAATGTTTTAAATAGATAGAAAACCAAATAGGGAGCAAATAAGAAATTTCTGATGCTGGGTAAGAGGTGTCTTGCCCAATCCCAGCATTCAAGAAGCTAAAGCAAGAGAATTGTAAGCTAGAAGCCAACCTGGGAGATCCTGTCTGCACAAGAAGAGAGATTTCTAGTAAACATATGACCCTGATATTGTTCCAGGATATAGCTGCAGAAAAACCAGTCCCCAAACCACCTCCAGCTAAACCTTCTAGACCCAGACCGAAGAGTCGAATTTCTCGGTACCGGACCAGTTCAGCCCAAAGACTAAAACGCCAGAAGCAGGCCATTGCACAGCAGGCAGAGCTGTCACAAGCTGCCTTGGATGAAGGAGGAAATAACAGCTCAGTAACTCCTCCTGAAGCTGGAAATATAGACAGTTCAGGAGAAAACAGACAGTTAACAGGGTCTGACCCAACTGTGGTATCAGTTACTGGATCCCATGTCAACCGTGCTGCATCTAAATACCCCAAAACCAAAAAGGTAAGTAACAATTTAAATTTAGTATGATAAGGAGTATCATAATAAAACAAGAGGGCCTATAATCCCCAAAAGAGAAGTAATCTTACAATTATTAGATTGAGCATGCTAGATTAAAGTTGCTTATGCTGAAAACTGAAAACATTCTGCTTAGTTTCTATTGACTTGATTTTAGACAGAACTTAAATCACTGATAACTGAGAGTATTCTTTCTTTGTAAGCATGGCAAAGGTAAAGGAAAGATACCCTTCAACTCAGAATGCTTCATCCTCACTATGGTTGCTGCATCTGTTCTAGTTTTTAGATGAGGTTTGTCTTTGTGGACTACATATACTACTGCTTCTGGCATCTGTTGGGTATACATCATTAACCATCATTAATAATCTTTTTTTTTTTTTAACCTTTAGTATCTAGTTACAGAATGGTTGAATGACAAGGCAGAGAAGCAAGAATGCCCTGTTGAATGTCCTTTACGTATCACCACTGACCCAACTGTATTGGCAACAACCCTGAATATGCTACCGGGTCTTATTCATTCCCCATTAATTTGTACCACCCCCAAACACTACATTCGCTTTGGATCACCCTTTATGCCCGAGAGGCGTCGAAGGCCCCTTCTGCCTGATGGCACATTCAGCTCCTGTAAGAAGGTATGTCTGTCTGTCTTCACCTGCCCATGAGTGAAAGTGTTTAATTCTGTAGGATGCATATAATTGTGGCATATTTTACATAATTCTCTAGATACTCATAGCTGTTTGAGGTTAAACATGAACATAGACACTTCAGGAGCCACTATGGTCAAGTTGGAATGTGTACTGCATTTTTGGTGCTCAAACTTGACTATTCAGTATGGTCTTACGTGAAAGCTTTTCAAGTAACTGAGTGAGAGAGCATAAGGCAGTTGGTGGAACTGGTGTGTTGTGTATCTGTGGTGCTGGTTATCGTGGGTATTTGTGGTTATTGTATGGTATTGGGTCCCAAACACTTAGAGAACTATTATATCCATATAAATGGATAGGATGGTGGTTGTAACTAAGTAATCAACCACTATTACTTCTTGAAGGAGCTTAGAGGAAAAAATTATCTTATAATTGACATAATTCCTGTTACTTAATCAAATACCAATGGGTTAGACTACTCATTCCCTAGAGAATGTGGGTCATGCTCTAAAAGACTGCCTTTCTAGTTACTGTTTTGGGTCTAGCAACAGTAGTGTTTGGTAGTTGTTTTGGGAACACACTTTATTAATTCCCACAATTTGTACATATTTTCCAAAGATGTCTTGGGAATAAAATGTTCTTCAAAATTATAATGTTTTCAGAAGCACAGGACACATATCATTAGCTCTTCCTTTAGGTAGGGTTCTCTTCCCTGGAGCACCCTTTTCTATAATCCTCAGATCTGGATTCAGGCTGCCTGCCGCAGTGTCTGCCCGTGTCCTCCTCTTCCACTGGTATCACATACATGGAGATGCTGCATGTAGCATATTTGATGGGAATATGAAGTCTCCAGTTCCAGGCAGGTCTTCCCTAAGTCCTTCAAACTTAAAGATTTTCTCTTTCCCCAGGGACATAACTTAATTCATGGTGGTTGAGAATATGAAGGATCAGTAGGAGAAATTTGACCACAAAATCCTTGTCAAAGGGATTTTGGATGATGCAGTGACATAAGTAGCTTGGTGACATAAATAACAACAATAGAAAGCTTTTGAAAAATCTGTTCTCCTTGGAATTTTTTTGTCTAGGTAATGAAGGAGAGTTGAGTCTTTAGGGAATTCATTTACATTGACTAACTTGTCTTGGGTCTTGAAGAGTTTATCTGAAAAGGAAATTTTTTTTTTTTTTTTTTTTGTACAAAAATACTATTACCAGTGATCGTTAGGTATGGTAATCCATGCCTGTTGTTCCATCATTCAGAAGGCTGAGACAAGGATGTTATGTTGCCAGCCGGCGCAGCATAGCAAAATCTCGTCTCAAAAAA
>CAJQZJ010028400.1:0-22831 GCA_907164525.1 Lophiomys imhausi | reverse complement strand
GTATGTGCTCTGATATGTTGAATATAAAAACACCTTTTTCTCTGCCACATTAAAACTTGTAACTCTTGCAATAAGGCACATACAGTACTACTATTCTTAATAGGACCTGCTAATTCTAATACTTTCACTGCCTTGACCACATAGACTGAATCTGAAATCAAATTGAATGCAAATTGACATCTTTTAAACACCTCCATTACTATTTTCAATTCTACTATTTGGGGGGAGCCCGGTTGAAATTGACATAACACGGGCTCTTGTCTTTCTATCAAATAGGCTCCACAGCCTGTCTTTGAGCCATCAGTACACTTCCTGTACTTTCTGTATTCCTTCCCCTGGGGCACTGTCTTTTAACGTGTCCCATCTTGCCACACTTAAAACAAACTCCTGAACTTCCTCCACCTTTTCTGGCCAACTGTATTACTGCGTCAGCGAGACCAGCATTAGTTAATGGCCCTCCAAGCTCTCTACACACTTTCATCCAGGCTTCTAGGCCCTTATTCTTATAAGGGGTGATAGCAGCTCTACATTCTTTAGTACATTGCTCATAGACCAACTGTTTTATTAGTGGCAAAGCAGCATCCGGGTCACCAAAAATCTTCCCTGCTGCTTCCACCATTCGTGCCACAAAATCTGAAAAAGGCTCCATAGGGCCCTGTAGAATCTTAGTTAAGTTCCCACTCACCTCCCCTTTATTAGGAAGAGTTCTCCAAGCCTTGATAGCTATCTTGTTTATTTGCTCATAAATCTGAATAGGATATCCTATCTGCTGATTGGCAAATCTCCCCTGCCCAAGCAGCATATCTCTATCCCAGGCTGGATTTCCATCTCTCTGATTATTGGCTGCTTGCTCAGTGGCATACTCAATCAAGAAAGCTTTCCAGTCTAAGTATTGCCCTGGACTTAAGCAGGCGAGGACCAGGCCACTCCAATCACTTGGAGTCATACAATGTCTGCTTAATGCTTCTACTTGAGCCATTGTAAAAGAAGCAGTAGTACCATAGGTACGAACCGACTCTGCAAGAGATTTTACCACCTTAAAATCAAGCGGTTCCTCGTACCTGTTCCCTTGTGGGTCTTGATATACAGGATAAGCAAACTGTAATTCTGTTCTTACTTGTGTCCACATCCCCGGGCAGAAAGATCTCCCTACTTTCAGTGACTGAACAGGCTGATCTATCTGAGTGGCTTCTGGATATGGAGGAGGAGTTGAAGGTGCCATGGCAACGGCTTTGTTTACACCAGCTGCCACCAGCGTGGCTGAAGGCACTGTAGCAATGACTCCACCCACTCCGACTGCCGCTGACGTGTCAGGCGCCATGGCAACAGCTCCACCCATACTGACTGCAGCAGCGGCTCCTCCCACACCGACTGCCGCCTGCGTGTCCTTCTCTTTTACTTTTTTCTTTTCCTTTTTTCTTATAACAGTCCTCTCCAACCGTTCTAGTAGAGCGTGTAGCTCTCCTTCAGAATCTGTGCTCTCTGAGTCCTCAAAATCTCTAAAATCTCTAAAATCTGTGAGATCGGGATAGAGAGGAACTTTCTTTTTGCCTCCCTTTTCACTGTCTGCCTGCTCAAATCTTTTGCCTTTGTTACTTTCCTTTTCACTGTCTACTTGCTCAGATCTTTCCCCTTCATCCTGAAAGACAGGATAGTACAGCTCATGTCTCACTTCCCTCCAGACATTTGGACAGAATGACCGCCCACTAGGATCACTCAGAGGGGAAGTCTCATTATATGAAGGCGGGGCCAGCACAGGCGGCCCTGGACCTGAGGGCTCTATCCGGGTGCAGTCAGAACTCTTCCTCAAAGATGACTTCTCCATTTTCTTTGTTAACCTTTTAAGTTCCTCTTTAGACTCTGAGCTATCCTCTTCCAAAGTATCTTTCCCATATTTGACCAAGCGCTCCTCTTTTAACTGTTCTAATGCCTTTTGTACTTTTTCCACTGCCTTGCAATATCTCTGATCACCTAAACAACTCCGAACAAGTCTCCAAATAGGCCGTGCTCCTCCCTGCAATGTACTTTGATCCCAGGCAAAATCCAAGTCCCTGCCTAATTTGTCCCAGCAGGATACCATAAGATTCCCGGACACCGCAAACCACGGAGCCACGGAATCACATTCATTCAAAAATCTTTCTAAGGTAGACTTCTTAATCTTCAAATTCCTAGCTAAAAGTAGCTCCTGAAGAGCCAGAAAAATTGGGTGTGACTCAGACAACCCCATGTTTAAAAATTTACTTTCAGTTTGCAGCTTCCCCACGAAACTGTACCTTTTGTTCGCTATCTCCGCGAAACTTTACCATACGTTCACTATCTCCGCGAAACTTCACCGTACATTCGCTATCTCCGCGAAACTTTACCTTGTGTTCGCTATCTCCGTGAAACTTTATTGTCCTGATTTATCCCAGGAACTTACCAACGCGTTGCCCCTGACTGCAGGAGTTCTGAGTCTTTTCTGGGTCCCCGTACGGGCCACCACTTGTCGCGTCCCCCTCGACCAGCAAGAACGACGCAACTCGCAAAAGCTCTTCTCAAGCAGTTTATTCAGGTCCCTTGAAAACAGTCTTCCGAAAAGGGAAGGGCAGACCCAACCCACAGGCTAAGTACTAAATGAACAGCCAATCAAGTAAAGCCACGTAGTGCTATCTTAGAGGCCCACGTATGCGGAAGCAAGCCAGATCAGCGGTCTTTGCCAAATATGGACTTGTTTACCACCGAGAGCGCTCACCGTCGGGCTGGTGGAAGGCGGAGACCAACGCCATTTTTAAGGCGCGGCACGTCGCAGCTCTCTACACCTTAGTGCCTTAACCAGTTGCCTAACTTATCCTAGAGAAAGAGCCCCCGGGACCAAAGGTGGCCAATGCCACCTATAGCCTAAACTCTGTTAATTAATATAAGTTGTTATATTAGGCCGGTAGAATTACCGGCGGTTTGGTGGGAGATTCGCCTGGGCTCAAGGGGAGTCTGGGAATCCAACAGCCTGGGACTGCTTGGACTGAGGGCCTATAAGCTGCCACAGTCTTTTCCCCAGTAATTAAACACACCAAGACCTTTTACTATTTTAACGCTTAGCCCTTAGCTGGGCAGACTCTCAATTACCTACTCTAAGTTAAACCCTAATCAACATGTGCCTGTGAGTACCTTCCAGACTTCTCCAGATGTCTGTCTTCTTCTGTGTCTCCCAGTGGAAAGGGAGAGAGTCTCTGTGTGTGCGGAATTCCTGCTCTGATCTGAGGAAGTCCCACCTTCCTATACTCTTTCTGCCTAGCTAATTGGCCATAAGCGACTTTTATTAACCAATCAAGAGAATGCCTCAGAGGGGGCAGTAACCAGATCTCAGCATTGAATTCAATGTATCAGAAACAATATTAGACCTTCCCTCAACATCTCCCCCTTTAAGTCTAGCAAAAGGCTCCTTTTCTTAATAACAATAAATATAACAATAAACACAATACAGTAACAATAACAATAAATACAATAAAAACAATTATGAAAACTAAAAGGTGTGACATACATTTTCAACATCCAGTCCTTATGTATTTGTCTAGTTAACTAGGACATATTATATTACATATCTCTCTGGATAAGTTTGAGGATCGAATTCAACTTCTATCCTAACTTACATTATTAACTAAGCCATCCTAACCTTATAACATCCTTTTAATTCCTACATGATTTAAAATATACTGTGAGGCTATAATTATGTAGTCTTCAATCACATCAGAAACCTGAGAAGGATAAATATATCTGAATAGATAGGAAGTGCAGAGCAAGCAACTTCCAAAACTATGAAATGACAGACACTGACTGCCTAGACAGTCCCCAGTTTCTATAACATTGGAGCATTATCTTCAGCCTTCTGGCCAAGCATGTCTCACAGACTTAGTTGTGGAGCAGGATTTGCCCATTCTGCCTTTGCAGAATCAGGCCATCAATTTACCTGCATTGAGCTCTGGTCCATCGTTGGACTGTATATAGTCTATTGAGAGAGCAGGGGCATTTTTGCCCAGTAGGAATTATCTCCTGATGGGAGATTTCTTGATGCTCATTGTCTCCTTCCAAGTCCAATGGGAACTGTCAGGAGCTGACAGTCTCATGTCAAAGAATTTTTAAAATAACAAAAATATCTTTAAATGCCATATTCTACAGATCTCTTGAAGTTATTGAAGACCATCTATCCATATCCATTGAGTAAGCAAATGTTGCTTGTCTCTAACAACTTAATATCTGATTAACTTAGAACCTCTGAAATTAACTAACTTAATTATCCTAATAAAATCACAAGTTTGAATGACTATCAACATGCACTTTTTAAATTATCCTAAACAACTCAGGTTCAATTGAAATTTTATAACTCCTATGCCTTCAACCCATCAAAGACATAAGAAGGGATAAAGTTATTATTTGAGTAGGAAGCATAGGAAAGCAGCTTCCAAAAAGAAATATGACAGTTTGTGATATTTACTGTCAAAAGGACTAGAACTTCACATTGTAAATTTAAAATTACATAGGTACAATACCTAGTCAAAATATAGCCTTAATTTTGTATCAATATACAAAGATCTATAGGAGTGGATTCAATAATCTACCCTTTCATCTTATCAATTCTATACTATATATCCATAGTCCCTCTCTCACTTTGCTTAACAAAACCATATAATGATTTGTAACCATTCCCCCTAAATGACATCTATAACCCATCAAATAACCAAAGAATCATCCACCCCAACTTTTGGGAATGGGACGTTGTTCTCTTAAAACTTTTTCCTGCTGCATTGGGATGCATAAAACCTGTTTAGGGGCCCAAATAAAATGAAAAAAAAAGAAAAGGTTAAGCAAGTAAATTGTAACATTTGTTGTCCAGTCTCTATGTGCTAAGCTATTTGAATGTTCTGAGCAATTTGTAGTTCGAAGCTGGACTTTGGTAGGAAAGTTCAGGAGTCCATTGATGTCCTGTCTGGAACAGTCCTTGAGGATGAGCCATCTCAGCAAGCTGTTTGAAGTTGTTCTGGATGCAGATTTTGGAGGAAACAGCTATTGAGGCAGTCTATGAGGCTGGACCATTTGGGTTACTTGTCTTGTCTTCCCTGGACTCAGATCCCGTTGTTCTGAAAATATACAATTTCTCACAAGTAACACATAGTTCTGCAATCACCAAAATGCATTGGATGTGCAGGATGCACAAATCAATGAAGGAATATTTCCTGTTCTTTGAACAGAAGAAAGACATTTGTAAGTCTCCATTCATGCCATAAAAAGATGGCATGTAGTACCTTTCCTAGGTCAAATTGTCTTTTGGACAATAGAAGAAAAACAATTTTTTATTTTTCAAAAGAAATCTTGAAAATTTGCAACTAAAATTTATCTTTAAGTATATATAAAACATAGTAATTGTAACTTTCTATCAATATCTATTATAACAAAACAATCTTAAATTTCTATCAATTTCTATTAATATAACAAAATAATCTTAAGTTTTTAATAATAAAAGAGACAAAAAATAGAGTGAGGGAAAGAAGAAAATCCCTGAATCCAATTCACAACACATAACATATATCCATTCATCCCAGCCGACAACAAACAATCACAACACATAACATAACACACACACACAAAAAAAAAACTTCCATCCCATCTTTTGGGAACAGAGTGTAAATATTTTCGGGTACCCTTCAAAAAATGAGATATTGGCCAATTCCCGGGAAAGCTACCTATAGCTTTTGTTGTCCAGTCTCTGTAGGTTCCATCATTTTTTGGACTAGCGCTTTTAAAAATGATTTGCATGCAAAGTTTTTAAGAAAACAGTGATTGAAGCAGTATGTTAGGTTGAATCTTCTGACCCATTTGTCTTGTTATTGTCATTCAGTTCTTGGCTCTGAAAATAAATTTTTGCTCTAAATTTGAACAAATGGAAGGCATAGAACAACTTTGTAAGTCCATTTTAAGGCATAAACTCTATCATCCTGGATAAAAGATTGGAATATTATGAACACCATAAACTCTGTCCATCCTGGATAAATGATTGGAATATCATTAACACCATAAACTCTGTCCATCCTGGATAAAAGATTGGAATATCATGAACACCATAAACTCTGTCCATCCTGGATAAAAGATTGGAATATCATGAAAACCATAAACTTTGTCCATCCTGAATAAAAGATTGGAATATCATGAAAACCATAAACTCTGTCCATCCTGGATAAAAGATTGGAATATCATGAAAACCATACAGTTAATAAAATACTCTTACCATACGAAGACATTCATATTTCAGCTAATGGGAGGTTCTCCCTGGTCAGATCTAATCTTTATAAGTTTTGTTGGCAACCACATTTTTTCATTCCCTATAGACACATAGGCATAACCACATCCCCATCTGAAAACCATTGCAGGTTTCCACTCTAAAGTTAACATATACTTATATTGGTTGATTTAATTCCTCAGTTTTTTGTATAACCCAATGTCTCTCAGCTACAGTGGTACCCTTTTCACCAATGTTTAGGAAATTCAAAGTTAGCAATGCATTGTGTAATCTATCCCTGGGATTCTTTAATTCTCCCTTTTGTTTAAAAAGCATCTCTTTTAAGGTACGATTAGCTCTTTCTACAATTGCTTGTCCTGTAGGATTGTGTGGTATACCAGTAACATGCTTTATATTATAATATGCAAAGAATTGCTTCATCTTATTAGATACATATTCAGGAGCATTATCAGTCTTAATTTGTGCAGGTACACCCATAAATGCTATTATTTCTAATAAATGCACAATAACACAATCAGCTTTTTCAGAACTTAAAGCAGTTGCCCATTGAAACCCTGAGTATGTATCAATGGTATGATGTATGTACCTTTGTTTTCCAAATTCTGCAAAGTGAAAAACATCCATTTGCCAGATTTCATTCTTTTTAGTACCTCTAGGGTTACTATCAGCATGTAATGGAGTTTGGTTCTACAGAGAACATGTAGGACATTTTTAAATTATTTTCCTGGCTTGTTGACAGGTAACAGAGAAGTTTTTCTTTAAACCTGAACTGTTAACATGATGTTTCTGATGAAATTTTGAGGCTTCCAACACATTTCCTATGAGTAATTGGTCAATTTCTTCATTTCCTTGTGCCAGTGGACCTGGCAAACCTGTATGGGATTGAATATGGGTTATATATAATTGGTTATTTATACCTCTGATGACCTGTTGCAATTGTATAAATAAAGAAGTTAATTCTGAGTTATCAGGAATAAATTCAGCAGTTTCTATATGCAACACAACTTTCTACATATAGAGAGTCTGTAATTATGTTCAGAGACTCTGGAAAAATATAATAACACCATAAGGATTGCATACAATTCTGCTTTTTGAACTGAGGTACATGGACTTTTGATTACCTTGTGGATTTTGTCTGTCTTATAACCTGCCATTCCCATCTTGTTAGCATCAGTATAGAAGGTTGGTGAATCAGGATATGGTGTTCCCTTTACAATACGAGGAAGAATCCAATTAGTTCTTTTTATAAATTGTATATGTTTGCTTTTTGGAAAATTGTTATTAATTTCTCCCAAATAATTACTGCAAGCTCTTTGCCAATCTTCATTGATTACCCACAATGACATAATTTCAGCATTGGTAAGAGGCACTACTATTTCAGCTGGGTCCATTCCTGATAATTGACGTAGTCTTATTCTACCTTTTACAATTAATTCAGATATCTTTTCTATGTATGTCTTTAATTTTTTACTTTGTTTATGTGGTAAGAAAATCCATTCCATAATACTATCTTCCCATTGCATAATAAGCCCTGTAGGAGAATGAGTTGATGGTAAAATGACCAAAATACAATCAAGTTGTGGATCAATTCCATCTATGTATGCATCTTGCAATCTTTGTTCTACCAACATTAATTTCTTTTCTGCTTCAGCAGTTAAACATCTTGAACTGTTTAGATTTGAATCCCCTTGTAATGTTTGAAACAAATTACTTAACTCATGAGTACTTAAACCAAAGGTGGGCCTTAGCCAATTTATATCTCCCATTAATTTTTGAAAATCATTAAGAGTTTTCAATTGGTCTCTACGTATCTGTACCTTTTGCGATCTTATTCTTTGTTGACTTATTTTATAACTCAAATAGTTGATTGAATCTCCTTTTTGTATTTTTTTCAGGAGCAATTTTTAACCCCCATAGTGGTAGAATTCTTTGCATTTCCTTAAATAAGTTCTCTAAAATAACTACATCAGAATCAGCCAACAAAATATCATCCATATAATGATAGTTAATAGATCGAGGAAACTGCTTATGCATTATTTCTAATGTTTTTTGTACAAAATATTGACACAGAGTTGGACTATTCAACATACCCTGTGGAAGTACATTCCAACAATACCTCTTGATTGGCCTACTGTTATTAAGAGTAGGTACAGAGAAGGCAAACCTTTCCTTATCATTGTTAAGCAATGGAATTGAGAAAAAGCAGTCTTTTAAATCAATTACTATTAAAGGCCATGACTTTGGTTATAGTGAAGGTAAAGGCATACAAGGCTGCAAAGGACCCATAGGTTGAATTACTCTATTCACGGCTCTTAAATCTGTTACCATTCTCCATTTACTCGATTTCTTTTTTTTACCACAAAACAGGAGAATTCCATGGGCTGGTAGACTCTTCTATATGATGAGCCTCCAGCTGTTCTTTTACCAATAGCTCAAGAGCCTCCAATTTTTCCTTTGTTATGGGCCACTGCTCTTGCCACACTGGTTTATTTGATAGCCATGTCAAGGGTAGGGCTGTTGGAATTTCAGCAGTGGCCCCTAGTATAAATTTGGAAACTCGACACCTTCCTCAAAAGTATCTATAATCTCAATGTCTGGGGTGTCCTGTGTTTGGACACTAGACATAGTTTGCAATTGTTTTTGAGTATGCATATCAATGCCTTCCTCAAAAGCATCCATCATTTCATCATTTGTTATTTCTGTCATTGCAGGAATATTAATTTGAGTACCCCATTGTTGTAAGAGATTCCCCTCCCCATAAATTTATGGGTACATCAGCCACATAAGGTCTCAACTTCCCTGTTTGCCCTTCTGGTCCTACACAGTTAAGCCATCGTACACGTTGTTTTACATGTGATAATTTACCAATTCCTATAAAATGTGTAGGAACCCTTTGAAGTGGCCAGTTTGGATTCCAAGACCTCCGTAAGAGGTCAGTGACATCTGCTCCTGTGTCAAGCCTGTGAGTACCTTCCAGACTTCTCCAGACATCTGTCTCCTTCTGTGTCTCCCAGCGGAAAAGGAGAGAGTCTCTGTGTGTGAGGAATTCCTGCTCTGATCTGAGGAAGTCCTGCCTTCCTATACTCTTTCTGCCCAGCTAATTGGCCATAAGTGACTTTTATTAACCAATCAAGAGAATGCCTCAGAAGGGGTGGTAACCAGATCTCAGCACTGAATTCAATGTATCAGAAACAATATTAGATCGTCCCTCAACAACAATTTCCAGTGGGATTGTAACAAAAAGGACAAGAAAGCTGTTGTTCTTGTCTTGATCAGGAAGTAAGGTAATAGTATGACAGTGACTTTCTAAAGGATGTTGATCCTGCATTTCTCTCTCTTTTTCTCTCCCATGGTTGTCCATCTGTCCATACCTCCCTCCGTCCTCCCTCCTTCTGTGTGTCTATGATCACAGTATTTTTAAGTCACAAAGTATATTTAAGTCACAAAGACTTATTTGAACATATTTTATAAGACACTCAGACTTACAGTTTTGGTTATATGATTAATGTTTCTTGCAAGTACTTAAACAAAATGAAATCTTCTCTGGAACAGAAATGTATTCACAGGCTGGGAATGTAGCCTGGGTACTCAGTAGAGTGTCATTTTTCATATATAGTTATATCATACTTTTGACATTGATATTATGACTGTGATGTTGTCCATTCCTTTGGGTATCTTTATGAATCAATTTGAACAGCTGCCAGAAATGTGCATAGTCTAGAAACTGTTTTGCAATCAGGGATGCAGTTCTGTTAACAGTCAGCAAACAGACAATATCTGATTTAACAAATCTATATGAAAGACATATATGGCCACCAGAGCACTGATCAGACCATCAGTTGAAGCTATTGGGAGAGAATTTTAAAGCTTAGGCAAATGTGTGAAAAGCACAATTCACCCAACAAACCACACACACACACACACACACACACACACACACACACACACACACTCCACATTAAAACACACTCACTAACTTCAATTGTAAAGAAACCAAAGGTGTAGCTATCAAAACACTGATACAAGATTGAGTAATACAAAGTAAAAAAGTGTAATTTCCACAATCTAGTTATATATGACATTAGACTTATAATACCATATGTCACACTGACACCCCCACCAAATACATACTTTTGAGAGCTTGATATCTAGACAGTATGCATGCTGGCTTGTTGTATGTAGATGTGGAATAGAACCTGTTATATAGGTTTCTGGTGGAATGATCTCATTTCTTTAGTTGCAAATGATCACCATTTTCCTTATAAGTTCACTGACAGCATCTGTATGGGGACAAGCAATTATCAGCAGAGGAGCCTCTGCACTGTGCAAGTTCCCAAGTGTTACTGACAATGATCAGCAATGGTGGCAGGTCAGGAGATGCAGAACTGTTTTCCCAAGATTTGATCTCAAAATAAACAATAATCCCACAGAGTTCTTGAAGAAGTCATGGATGGTCTCATGATTGCTACAAGAGTTTGAGCTCAGGGCTCTGCCTCAATTTTAATTTCCTTGGTATTTAGGGCTCCTAGTTAATATTGAGAATGCCAGAAACATGGTGTGTCTTCAGCTTTCTAGTGACGCTTTATGTCTGTGACTCCTACTTGTGTCTTGTTTAGTCAGGGAGATTTCCAAGGTGTTTAACTGCCATGGTGATGTTTGGTTATGATTTCAGAATGATACCTTTATGACATCATGGATTCCCATTCTGGAAAAGGGAGCATTGTTAAATGGATTATAGAAGACACTGAAGCTGTGCGTTGTAGAGACGCATTGTGTGAAACAGAGATTAATAAACCTGTGGTTACAGGAGATGTTAGTGTTGAAACGTATCTTGTTTAGAATCAAGCCTGAAGATGGGTATAATGAAGGAGGAGAATAATAATGATATCACTACTTCTTTACTATTACTACTAAATGAGTGAATCAAAACAGATTTCTCAAATATAGAGGATATCTGACACCAGTTTCACTAGACTTGATCCATGCCTCACAAGGCTCAGAATTTGGTTTCTATTAGGGAAAACAGACACTGATGACAGCAAAAATCTAATATCAAGGTATCTTTTCAATATGAATATTTTTTCCATCCTCACAGATGTTGTCAGGGCAGGTTCACTGGCATCATTTTCCTGGGAATGTGCATGGCCTCTCAGCAAGCAAAAAACACCAGGTAGATAAAACTTTACAAAGTTCCCAGGGATATTGGTTTTTCACTTGTCCCCTGTTGGACAGTATGTATACTAAACCATCTCATATTTCCTATGTATATGATCATCAGATGACACAGCAAAAGCATAAATAAAGAACATGTGTGTTATATATCTTTGATGAACTTTTCAGTGAGCTCAAACCTCATTGTCAGTGTTCACAAATATTGGATGATGTTTGTTGGGACTGTTGTCCCAAATGTGATTCCTTGAGTTTCATTTGCAGACATCAGCTGCCATTCCATAAACAACCTTAATACGTATTCAATTTGTTTTTTTGTCTGTGAAGTATATTTTTCCCATTTGCTTTTATTTATTTATTTTCTTTCTTGAAGTTATATTGCAATTGCAATCTCCTCCCTCCTCCCCCCTCCTGTCCCACCCTCCCACCCTCTTCTCCCTCAACTCCCACACCCCCTTCCTTTTTTTAAGTTTAAGGTATATCTTTTCCTCCCCAACCTCTCCCTCTTTCAGTCCAACAAATGGCTCTTTCACTTATAACAATAAATACAATTTACTTTTTCTAATTAAGGAAAGAAAGTTTATAATCATACATCTCTTGGGAATTTCACCAGTGAAACATCACTTGGAAGCTAGGAAAAAAAATAATGGTGTAAGATTTTCAAGGATCTACATGCATGTAGATTTCTATTGCGTGTATCTTGATCAATTGGTCATGGCCTGTTACTGGCCACATATGGGTGATATGCTAGTTGATGATCTCTAGACTGTTACTGAATTATATACCCCACCTTTTTTTTTTTTTTTTAAAGATTTTTTGAGACAAGGTTTCTCTGTGTAATATCTCTGGCTGTTTTAGAACTTTGTAGACCAGGCTGGCCCTGAACTCACACAGATCCATTTGCCTCCACTGCCCAAGTGCTGGGATTAAAGGTGCGCACCACCACTCCTGGTCTAGACTCCATTTTATTGGTTGATAATAGAAGTTTATTTTGGTTGTTATTCTTAGGACTGTGTATATTGTCAGGTAGGTTTGTATTTGTTCTTCCTAAGCAGATGTGAGCAGTTTTCCTTGATGTTTGCAGTGACATTCAGACATTGCCAGGCTACGAGGTTCTTGGCTTATCTACTAACATGTTCAACTTTGGTATTTTCATCTATTTTTCTTTTAATTTTTGATCATTTTTTATCTCCTTTTGTTTTTAATTAGATTAAATGTAGCTGGTTTACCTAAACCCTTTTCTTATTAAGTGATTTGGTTGACCCAATCCTTTCTCTCCCCAACTCTCTGCCCTTATTCCAATTTATCTGTTCTATGCACATTATTCATTCTACTTCTCTCATGTTATTTGCATTTTCCTACCTTCCCAGGCTCTATCATCAACCTTATTTTTTTGCTTTTATTTCTTTTTTTAAAATTTTTTTATATAAGTACTTTATTTTTTTTTCTTCAAGTTACATCTCAGCCACAAACCCTTCCCTATTCCCCCTTCCTGTCCCACCCTTCCACCCTCTTCCCCCACAACAGCTTCCCTTTTCAATCCAACAAATGGTTCTTTCTCTTATAACAGTAAATTCTATACAAAACAGCAGAATTAAATATGCCACATTTATGAGAGTTAAATGGCCCAGTATACCTTCCCAATGTCCAGTTCATACATATTTGGCCCCTGACTTTAACCTTCTACCTTCTAACCATCTCCATGAGTTTAAAGTTCTATAACTGACTTAGCTTTCATACTAACTTGCATCACTATTATAACCATCTTCTTAGATCTAGAACGCCCTCTTGATTCCTAAACAACTCAAAATTTAACTATGAGACTCAAGCTGTCTATTCTTCAACCACCTCAGAGAGCTGAGAAGGATAGATATATCTGATTATATAGGAAGTGCAGGGCCTGCAGCTTCCAATACTAAGAAATGACAAACCAGTGACTACCTGGACAGTTCCCATTTTCTCTCCATACATTCCAGCATCAGTCTTCAGCCTTTTGGTCCTGTTTCTCTGACAGACATTTATTGTAGAGCAGGGATTATGAAGGACTAACCTACCCTGTCTTGGCAGAGCTAGGCTGTCGACTTCCCTGCTACCAATTTTTGTCCTTTTTGGACAGCAGTCTGTCTGCAGTTGAAGCAAGGAGTTTTTACATGCCAAGAGATAGGCTTGCCACTAATTCATCCATCTCACACTGGAGATTCTTCGATGCTTTTCTTCTACTTGGAGTAGAATAGAGGGTGCTGTCAGGAGCTGATATGTCACAATATCAAAAAAAAAAACTTAATTTAAGACCACATCTTTGAATGCCATATTCTGCAGATCTCTTGGAGTTTTTGAAGATGCCCTATCTATCTCTTGTATTTAGATAAGCAAATGTTGCTTGTCTCTTAACAACTTGATTACTGAGTAGCTTAGAGAATATCTGTGATAGACTGTCATAGTAGCTAACAAGGTGACATGCATGCATGACTAGGAGTTTGTTTTTCTTAACTATCCTAAACAGTTTAAGACGGTTGGTATCAAGAGGCCAGAGCTTCACATTTCATTTTTAAGTATCTCTAGGTACGATACCATTAGGAAGCGTTACCTTTAATTTTGTATCAATATACAAAGATCTATTCAAATGTGGCTAAATATACTCTTAATTTTGTATCAATATACAAAGATCAATGCCTATGTGGCCCAATACAATCTTAATATTGTGTCCATATACAAGGGTCAATACCATTGTGGCCAACTATAATCTTAATTTTGTATCAATATGCAAATATCAATACCGACGTAGACCAATACAATCTTATTTTTACACAATAAACAATGGTCAATACCACTTTAGCCAAATATACTACTAATTTTGTATCAATATACAAAGGTATAAGGGCATATTCAATAATCTGACCCTTCTTCTTGGTCCTTCCTATGCTATGTCTATGTCTCAATTTTTCTCAAGTCCGTGCATTCCCACATAGGAGATAAAGAAGGATACTGAAAAGGGAAAGAAGGAATACCCTGGGTCTAACCTCCAAAGCCCATTAAACAGGACCATTTAACAACTTGTAATCTCTTCCCCTAAATAACAGAGTTTTCAGTTGTCCTTCAAATAACCAAAAAAAGGGGGAGGCAGAGAAACACCCTCCCCACCCTCTGGGTATGGGACGTCGCTCTCTTAAAATGACTTCCTGCTGATTTGGGTCGTAGTAAACCTGTTTGGGGCCCAAACCAAAATGGAAAAATGGTTAAAAATGTTAATACAATCCTTTATGTTCAGTCCTTCTGTTCTCAGCTGTTTAGATGTCCTAAGGAGTTTGTAGGCAGAAGCTGAACTTCCAGGCTTTACTGAGGTTCTGGCTGGGGCACTGTGTAGAGCTGAACGGTCTTAGCGATATTGAGTTGTTGTGGTTGTAGGCTTTGGATGGAGACAGCTATTGAGGGAATCTGTCAGGCTGAATCATCTGGGTCACTTGTCTTCTTGTCCTTCGAGATCTCAAAATATATACACTAAAGCTGGTTTAGCTCCAAAATAACAAAATAATTTTTTCTTTAAACCAGATTGAAAGATAACACTTTATATATTGTCAAAAACCAAATTTGCTTCAGGAGAAATATTACCTACCCCCCCCAAAAAAAAAGAGGGTGATTGTCCCTGAGTGAGGATTAGGGCAGGGCTATGTTCTTATCTTTCCAGGAGAATCAAAGCATCCATTCAAGGAACCCAGGGACAACTGGACAACGGAAACCTCAGCAGAAATCAGAATCAGACACCAAGCTTATTTTTTTTTTAACTCTCTTATAGGATCCTTTCTAGTTTTCTGGACTCAACACACATTCATCTGACATAAACCCACATTTCTAACAATTATAGGCAATGAACTCATGTCAAGACACAATAGACATTTGTGGTCTTTCTGGGCCTGTATTACCTCACATAATAGACCACATTTTATTTGCTTCTTTAAAACTTTCCTATGGTGTTCTACACTACCAGTGCTTGGAAAATGGAAAACTGCTAATATATGGTAGTTCCTAAGGTCTTAGCTCATGTCCCCACATTATTTTAACTTTTCAGATCCCAAGATTCATAGCTTTGTTTTGTCTCAGTTCTTGATTGTTCAGTTGGCTATCCTTGCATGACTGATGGATGTGTGAAGTCAGGTGCCCTTCCTGATGCTGTTGGTTCAGCCTGGTACTGTTAGAACTGCTTCTGCATGCTGCTTCAAGGAGATCTCAAAGTACTTAAGAGAGTTCAGACACTTTCTGCTATAGGAATACTGTATGGTGTTGGGAGAATTTCCTCCAGCTCCACTACACTGGTGTGCTGTCTTGCACACTGCCTTCTGCCATATCATTCTACTGGAGACTAATAACAGCTAAATTATTGTCCCAGAAAAAAACAATATTAACATTTCCCTAGTAGCTATCATTCGTCAGTATTGTCCTTTTCTTGTCATTCTGTTGGCCTACTTTTCCTATTTTTATTCTGTTGTGTTTTCTGTGATATTTAGTCATACCAGATATATGATTTTTCTAACAGCCCTAAAGTGTGTGTGTGTGTGTGTGTGTGTATGCCAACAGTTAAATAAATATAAATATGAGAGAGATTGAGAAGAATACATGGGAAGGGATTGATGAAAGAAAGCAAAAGGGAGAAATGATGTAATTATTGTTGAATTTTAAAAACAAAAAAATTAACGTTTGTTTAATGACAAGGTTCATATTTGGGCATTTTTTCCCAGAATACTTTTATGCCATCATTATAAGATTAGTTTCTATTACATTGTAATAAGTGTTCTAAAGATCTCCGATCCTAATAGTGATAACATATTGGTTTTTTCTCCTGATTCTTTAGATAATCTTCTCAGATGCAACTGAATATGTTTCTCTGCTCAGACAAGTCAATGTCTGAAACATTAGAAATAAACTGAAGAAAACCAAGAACAATGTCAATATCCTGTAATGTTTAGGTTCTATGGTACCTAGATGGTAAGTCACTATTCCTTAAGGTATCATATACTTGATCCTAGAAAAAAGTAAAAAAAGAAAAAAATTGGTGGTTTCCTGGAAGCTTCATTCATACTATATAGTTTTCACAGTTCTAGATGCAATCATAAATCTTACCCAGGTATTAACCCTGAGAGCTATAATAACACCAAGCTTGTTATAATAGTTTGTTCACATCATGGGAGTTCTAACCATTTCATTAAGCATTGTGGGATCACTTCACTAGATGGAACCCATGCCTTGAACAATTATCAGGACAAGAATATTTGGCTAGAGAGTATATAGAACCTGTGTTAATACCACCAAATAATAGTAAAAACAGTCAACTGAAATTTGGATTGAATTAAGCAAGTTATACTTTTGTGCACAACAAAACCGGTCCAGAGTCTGTCTCTCCTAATGTGGGGCTCAGGAGAATAGCCATTAGTTAAGTGGCTAGGCTTTTTTTTTTTTTTTTCAGGGACAAACCATAAGCTGGGAGTATCCAGAAAGAATCTGGCAGCATGGGTTCCTAGCAAGAAAAATACAGAAGCAGATGGCAGTTAAGATTATTTGGGAGAACATCTTGCTGTTTGGAAAAGAGTGTGGTCAAGATATGGTCAGGGTGTGGAAGAAGTCAAATTCCAGGAAATTAAGAGTTGAGTTTTATAGTAAACAAAATCAAACTTCTTTTGGTCTTATAATAAGATAACTACTGATCTTAAGAGGACTCAGTCTGGTTCATTATTAGGGAAGAACCTAATACTATTTTTCTGCTAAATGGACATAATAATGTCCAGTTTGAGGGGCAGTGTCAGCAAAGAAGAGAAACCTGATTAAGTGCTCATGTCTGTTAATGAGAATCTGGTGTAGAAAGAGGTCAAGGGAACAAAAAAAGAAGGCACAAGAATATTTCCACAGCTTAGAGGTGAGCTGGAAAGACAGAGGTATGTCTAACCTTGTGCCAATCTCTGACATTTCTTACTTTAAGTCCCCCACTTAGGGTGATGGTGGTAATGCTCAGGTTAATACAACACATCTGTAAAAATGCTAAAAGGTTTTTGATAATAAGTCAATGTGATAATTCACCTTAACTTACATTATGTGTAGACTGTCTTTGAACTTATCATAGTTTCAAGTCCTAAAAAATGTTAAAATGAAAATAGAAGATGCACACAATCCTAGGATCTGAGTATGTGTTTTGAGCAAAAGTATTCCAATGTGACATTACATTTATGATCGAGTTACAGAGGAGTAGCTGAGTTTGAATTGTATTGACTTGGTAAAATGGCCATTGGTAAAATGACTAGGTTGAAGCCTCTCCCTCTCTCTTGAACAACATGGAAGGGAAGTAGCAGTATGAGTATTATGCCATGACAGCCAGGACCAAATGTGTCTTGAGTTAGTCACCATGGTGTAATCATACTGTAATGCTAAACACAACTTGATAGCATGCCTGTACCACTCTTCATCACTGTTACTAATGCAAGACAAGATCATGTGCATGGTATATCAGGGTTCTTTCCCTCAGCTAAACTTGAATTCACATTTACTGCTATATCTCACTGGACAATGTTTAAGGTTTCTCATTTTTCAGATTAAACTGTTTTATCTCACATGAATCTCCACTATTTGAATGCATCATAAATGTCATTATAATAGAGCTATCAATATAAGAATTACCAAATAAGCCATGTGTGTGGTAAAAACCTTTAATTTCAGCACTTGGGTTGCAGGGGGAGTCAGAATTCCATCATTTTGAGGCCAACATAGTCTAAAAAGTGAGTTCATGGACAGCCAGAGCTACATTGTAAGAGGATTCCATGAGAAAATATCAAAGAAGCAAAATTAGCATTAAATATACTCAATAAAATACCAACATCATGAACATGATGCCAAGTGAGGAACCCAAACAGCACAGAAGGCTGGAGTATGTTTGATAACATCTCTCACGGCTTTGTGAGCACAGACTGAGCTGACTGTGTTTGTGCCACACTAGCCATGTTCAGGTCTTCCAGTATCACTCTGCTTCTAAACACTTTTGGGATTTAAAAAGGCATATACCCTTGTGTTTCTATGTTCAGGTATTAGCTGTAGAGATAAAGCTACTGTCCACACCATAGTTATAAACACCAAAGAAGGTGTCAAACTCAAAGGATAACAGTGACTCATAAATTATCACTGTTATTTGCCCTTGTGCACTTAACTCACAAAATTATGTTTTCCATTATACATTTCACTCATAACAAAATTTTTAAAAAGTGTGTATTTTCCAGTGAGAATGTTGGATTTCAGTGGATGTGAGTGCACAGAATTTTATACCTGTGAAGACAAATGTCCATTTTCAGAATGGAAAAGAGCAACTCAAAATATCTGAGCACAGGAGTGTCTCATGTAATGGTAGATATTTGTCAGTGTTTTCTTTCTTTAACACTGCTTCTTACTTCACTACATTTAATATAGTTGGATATTGAAATATTCAGTTCCCAAGCATGTTTAATTATTCATTGTTCTTATTCATTGTTGCTCAAGGAGTCTCAAAGGCCCATAGCAAGTCTTGGGATAAAGGATCTTGTCAATAATTGTGAATATTTTTTTCTATACTCACAGATGTGCCACTGTAAGTTCACTGGAATAATCTTCCTGAAAACATGCTTGGCTTCTCAGCAAGCTGTTTACTAAACTATGTCATACTTCCTGTGTATATGGTTGCTAGATGAAGCAACAAAGTCATAAAGAACAACTGTGTTATACTATTTTGATGAACATTTCAGTGAACTCAAACCTTATTCAGTATCAGTGTTCACAAGTTGGAGGATGTCTGGTGGGATCGTGGTCTCAAATGTTATTCCAGGAGTTTCATGTGCAGACATCAGCTGCCATTCCAACAACAAACTTAACACAATCTCATGTTTTGGTTTATGACCTATACTTTTTTATTTAAGAAAGCAAAATGCATAACGATATGTCTCATGGGAATTTCACAAATGAAACATCACTCAGAACCCAATAGATATAACAAAAAACAATACTATAAGATTTTTCAAGAGTCTACACATATGTAGAATTTTTTCATGGGCATATTAATTAATTTTTGGCTGTTTTTTGGGCACATGTGAATAAAATACTACTTGATGCTACCAAGAGTATTGCTGGATATTAAATTCCACATTTATTAAGTTACAATAAAAATTTATTTTTGTTGTTACTCTTAGGACTGTTGCGTTCCCCTCGACCAGCAAGTACCACGCAACTCGCAAAAGCTCTTCTCCAGCAGTTTATTCAGGTCCCTTGAAAACAGTCTTCCAAATGCCCGGGCAGACCCAACCCACAGGCTAAATACTATATGAACAGCCAATCAAGTAAAGCCACGTGGTGCTATCTTAGAGGCCCATGTATGCGGAAGCAAGCCAGATCAGCGGTCTTAGCCAAATATGGACTTGTTTACCACCGAGAACGCTCATCGTCGGGCTGGTGGAAGGCGGAAACCGGCGCCATTTTTAGGACGTGGCACGTCGCAGCTCTCTACAGTTCCTCCTTTTTTTTTTTTTTTCTAAAGTTGGTAGAAGTCCCTGGAAAGGCTACGTAATCCCCATATCTGGGGATCTCACGGTGGGCCTGAGCCTGTAGGAGGGCGGTGCTCAAACTCTTACCCATCTCTGGGTCAGCCTCCCCACTTGGGTCTGCCCTGTCTTAGGTGGCCGAGACTTACCTGTCTACTCCATCATTGACTTGCCAGACCCTAATATCCGTGGAACGAATACCTCAGTGGGCAGGGACTATGCTCAGTAAAGATTTAAGGCTTCATGGCAGCGAGCCATGCCTGAGGGGACTGGCCCGCCTCAATGGAGACAAGGGCCTGTATAATCATGGCTGCATTACGCTTCTGTGTGGCTCTCATCTTATAGATGCACCATAGGCAAACCAGAGAGGCTAGTATCATCAGTATCGCCAAAGAGCCTACGCCCGCCCACTCGTTAAGATGATCCATAGCCGTCTGTATCCAGGAAGTCCAACCAGTAGCCAGGCTCAAATCCACCCAAGTGGAGTTGATGTGGATGATTGTCGCTCTCAGCTCTCTCATCAAATTTTCAAATTCAGCCGACCAATCCTGTAAGAGGAATTTTGACAATTGTCTAGACAGATTAGCAGCCTTTGTAAAATTTTGATACTGCACGGAAGTAACACACAAACCTTGCATTTTCCACTCACACCCCAATTGTGCTAGTTGCCAAAGAAAATCAATCTGTTCTTGTATTAAATCTATGCGTTGATTAACTATCATAAGGCCTCCTTTGAGATGAGAATTCATAGAGGTCTGAGTATCCAATGCCTGTGCCATAGTGGCTGAGATGTTATTCAGGGCATTGGCAGTCTGTATAGAACTAGACAAGGCAATAGCTGAGGCAGTAGCTCCCACAGCAGCAATAGTGATGGCAGTAACAATAGCTGCATTGATGCCAAAATCTCTTTTAAACCTGAATAGCATCATGGTATTAGGGGCCTCTACAGGAACTGGTACATATTGAGGCATTCTAGTCACCACAGCCACAGGAAAGGCTGTGGCATTCCAGCATAGGGCATAAAAACATGCGCCTGGAGTGCATACTAACTTTTCTTCACCCAAGGACGCACTCCCATTACTTACAATCCACAGAAAAGGAGGCCAGAGACACACTGGCGAGGCTGAAAAGGTCTTGTTGCGGTAAGAATGAAACGAAGATTTCCAAGTACCAGAGCCACTACCGCTAGAAAAATCCAATTTGGTAGCAGACCCTAGGGAAAAATTACCTCTTTGATAAATTCCTCCCCCAAGCATAATGACAGGTCTCAAGTCCATGCAACTTCCATTTACCCCACACAAAAGCCACAAATCAAAAGGATTGGTGGCAGTCTGCTGAGGATCCCTAGTAGATATATCAAGCATTTCTGTACAAGACTTATTCACTATATTACTAATCATGGGGCTAAAGGAAAAACAATCTTGTTGAACCCAAACTGATCTGCGCTCCTGACATCCAGTCCAGGGAAAAGGTCCTTCCTCTCCTGTGGATCCTCTACAAAAAGGTGCCCAGCGTGGCTGCTGGGGGGGATCCGGTCAGAGACGCATGTGGGCCACCATCCTTCAAGGCGAGAACCGTTGCCTGAAAACAAACCACCACTCCTACCCCCAAACCTCAGTTGTGGTAAAAAATCTGCTGACTGCTGAGACAATTTAATGCATTCTGTATCATCTGACCTATTGAAGCTCATTAAAAAGCACAGACTACCCATCAAGCTGCCATTTCTATTACCCTCTATAGGGCTTTTCTGATCATCAAAGGGAAGGTAGGGTAAACCTAAGCTTCTATTACTGCTAAATAAGCATGGAATCACAGTTGCATCATGTCTGACCAGCATCGGCTTTCTGAATATCGACAGGATCCCCCATCTCGGCTAGGTAATTCCTTACATACTCACTGCTACTATCACCAGGATCCTTAGGAAGGTCTTCATGACGAATCTTCCTCACAAGGCGTTCAGGCACCCACACTGGATCTTGTTGATCCTGAGGAAAAACACAAACAGACCCTCTCACCCATGTTAGCATGGGGTCAGGCCCCCGCCAAGAGCCTGTCAAAACATCCTTCCACTTCACCATGCTTTTAGGTGGACCATGGGAATCCTGATGTCTGTCCGCTGCTGAACAGCCTTGAGCATCCAAATTGAAAAAGTTTAAAGTAAATAAGGCTAAATACATTCTCTCCTTGGGGTACGGCCTTGGCCTATTCCCCCTTTCTGTTTTTGCAAGCATTCTTTCAAGGTGCGATGAGCATGCTCCACAATTCCTTGTCCTTGAGGATTATATGGTAATCCGTGATTAAGCTGTACCTCCATCTGGTTGCAGAAGGAGACAAAGGACTGTGCCGTATAGGCTGGTTCATTGTCCGTTTTCAGCTGCTGTGGTTTTCCCCATGCAGCCCAGGCTTCTAAGCAATGCCCTATGACATTGCGAGCCTTTTCTCCACTCATAGGTGTAGCATGTATGATACCTGAGCAGGTATCCACAGATACATGAATATATTTTAAGGTTCCAAACTCTGAAATGTGGGTAACGTCCATTTGCCAGATTTTGAGTGGCATCAACCCTCTAGGGTTCACTCCCACACTGGGAGGATGATGATGAATCACACACTGAGGACAGTCCAAAACCACTTGTCTAGCATCTGCTCTAGACAAATGGAATTTCTGCTGTAGAGTTTTTGCATTTACATGAAATAATTGGTGAAACTGTCTGGCTTGGTCCAGGAATGAGCTCCAAAAAATGCATGTCATCCTAGTCCATTGATCAACTTTATCATTACCCTCACTTAATGGTCCAGGTAATCCTGTATGTGCTCTGATATGTTGAATATAAAAACACCTTTTTCTCTGCCA
>CAJQZJ010028398.1:0-11842 GCA_907164525.1 Lophiomys imhausi | reverse complement strand
TCTCTTTCTGTGTGTGTGTGTGTGTGTGTGTGTGTGTGTGTGTGTGTCCACGCACATGCATGGGAGTGTGTGCATGCACATGTGTGCCCATGTGCATGTGTGCATAAACATCATGTATACACAGCTGCTTATGAAGGCCAGAAGAGGGTGCCAGATTGCCTGGAGCTAGAGATTCAGAAGGTTGTGAGCTGCCCGATGTGGGTGCTAGAAACCAAATTCAGGTCTTCTGGAAGACCAAGCACTGGAAATTGCTGAGCCATCTCCCCCATCCAGCCATTTTCTCCTTCAGGTAGCTTGGCTAGGCAGAGGGTCTCCTCTCTCTAGTAGCTATTTATTGCTTTTATAACCTTGGGGAGGGGCTTTGTGAACCCTGCTAGTTTTATCTTTCTGGGACTTCTAAGGTTGTTTGCTTCCCCAGTCCTGTGAGCCTCCCTCTTCCTCCCAGGAATGAATGCCTCAAGTTTGAGGAAACTGCTACACAACTGTGTAACATCACCACCAAATGCAAAGTGCCTGCAGTAACTTGCACACACTTGGGATGAGTAGACCCATCAGCATTGCAGAGCATGCGCCTGGATCCACATGACATTTCCAAAGGACAGAGCTCCAGCAACAGTGCATAGATTAGCTCCTAGGAAGGTATGATGTCGAAGCAACCTCCAGAAGCATTTGTGTGGCTACCCATTCTGTTTCCTGACTGTGGTGTTTATATGAATCTTTACACCTGTTAGACTTCACACTACTGTACACCAATAAAAGTCCACTTTACGCCTTTAATCCCAGCACTTGGGAGGAAGAGGCAGGTGGATCTCTGAGAGTTCGAGGCTAGCCTCGTCTACAAAGCGAGTCCAGGACAGCCAGTGCCGTTACACAGAGAAACCCTGTCTCGAAAAACCTAAATAAATAAATAAATACATAAATACATAAATACATAAATAAATAAAATAAAAGGAGACTTAGGCTTGTCAAACATTGTGTGTGTGTGTGTGTGTGGGTGTGTGTGTGTGTGTGTGTGTGTGTGTGTAACACAACTGGTGTTTATCTAGTGTGAAGTATTCAGTAAGACTATGCATATGCACCAGGCTCAAATTTTAACTACTTTATCTTCTCAGATGCCTTTGACTAAAACATTTCCAGTTACAAAATATGACCAAAACCTCAGAGGGACCTGTGACATAGGAAGGTTGCATTTACTACATGGCAGAGTGGGCAACCTTGGATCCCCAATCAAAGCTGCTTGTGAGGGTTACAGAAAGTGTTCAAGGAGCCTGTAGACACTGACTAGTATATACATAAGGTAGTTTAGGTTGAACAGATGGCTCAGTCATTCGTGTCTGCCTTGTAAACAGGAGATCCTAGCTTTGATCTCTAGAACCAGTTTATTAAAAAGCCAAACCAAGGGCTGCATTTGTAATCCCAGAGTAGTGGAGGTAGAGTCAGGTGGATTCCTGAAGATCACTGCCCAGGCAGCTGAGCCTCCTTGATGAGTTCCAGGCCAGCATGAGACCTGTCTCAAGAAATAAGATCGATAGTGCCTAAGATCCTTGGTCTCTTTAGTTTATGAACTTCCACAAGTCAAATCAATGGGGTAGCATCACTTCTCATGAAGGTCACACTGCAGATTCAGGAAGTGGATAATTAATCTAATGTGTGATACCACAGCCACCTGGATCCACAGAGAGCACTGTGTTAGTGACAGATAGTCTCCCATATCCATGCCAGAATTCAATTACAAAGTGTTATTTAATATTACCTTGGCTTGCTTTAATTACACCTGCCACTAAAGACCACAGGTGATTAAAGAGCGTCTCTAACTCACTTGAGTCCCTCCTTTCAGCTCGTAGTCATTTTGTCTTAGTTTTGGTCCTGCTCCAGTGATAAAATACCCTGACCATAGCAGCCTAGCAGAGGGATTGCCTATTTTAGGTCACAATTCCAGGTCGCAGTCCTTCATTGCAGGGAAGTCAAGTCGCAGGAACTGGAAGCAGCTGGTAACATCCCATCCACAGTCAAGAGCAGAGAGCAGAGATTAATGTCCACATGACTGTGCTCAGTTATTCTATTTAGACAATCCAAAACACAGTCCACACACAGCAAGAGAGACCCTTTCAACATCAGTTTCCTAACAAAATTCCTAAGAAAGAAAATTCCTGACAAACATGCTAGGGGCCAACTTCTCTACATCATCCCTCATGGAGACTCTCTTCTGAGCTGGGTCTGGTTGCACACAGCTTTGATCCCAGCAGCCAGGAGGCAGAGGGAAATAGACAACTGTGAGTTCAAGGCTAACCTGGTCTATATAACAAGATCCAAGCCAATCAGGACTCCACAGCAGGGGCCTGGAGAGAGAGGGGAATGTGGTGTGCTCAGCCTCTTTCTTTGAACCATAATAGCTGATTGTGACTTTGTAAGCAATCTCTTACTTTCTTCCTTGAGTTGTGTTGACCTTCGGCCCCGTTCCTGCTCTGTGGAAGGCTTTGGATCTGATTCCTTGACCTCATGATTTCTCAAACCAACTTAGAGGACTCAGCATCACACCTGCAACCTGCACTGGTAACTGTACTACTGGATGAGCATTTTGTTTGTGGGGAAGGAGAATATTTGTAAGAAGATAAGGCTATTATTTCATGCACACCACTTGAATCTGAAAGAACGTGTTGTTAAGCGTAAATACTTCAACAGTCTTCAGCTGTTAGTACCAGGTGTGTGTGTGTGTGTGTACATTTACATCTATGAGCACATGCATGCATCCACATGTATACATTCACTCAAGCCAATAAGTATATTTTATAAAGAAGAGAATAAGTATTAGTGACTATGAGGAGGGACTGTAAGTGTACTTATATGGAAAACTGGTTTAGTTTCTAAAAATAATTGAGTATAGAATTAAGGTATGAGTCAGCCATTCCATTGCTGTGGATTTGTGTGCACCCAGCAATTAAAGGCAGGGTCTTGCTTATAGTTAGTACATAGAACTTACATTGACAGTAACTAAAATATAGCTGCAACTCACATGTTCATGAATGTGCATGCATAATCACAATATGGTGTCACATACAATGGTACATCTTATTATCTTAAAAAAGGAAGGAAAGAAATCCTGGCATATGCCACAATGTGGACAAACCTTGAGGACGTTGTGTTAGGTGAGATAAGCGAGCAACAGAAGCACTGTGCCATTCCACTTGTCAGGCAGCTGGAAGAGTCACCCAGAGTCTATGGAGATGGCGTTTCAGAGGTTGAGGGAGGAGGAGCCACTGCTCAATGAGGATAGATTTTTTTCAGTCTTAAAAGATGTGTGACAATGGGTGAAGATGGGGCGTCAGGGATGTATCAGCACGGTCAAGACACACACTTAAAGCATTTGTGGTGGCAAATTGTATGCATATTTGGGCCCATGGAATGGCTCAGTGGATAACAGAATCTTCCAACAAGCTGGAATCCAGCTGATGGAGAAAACCAAACACACATGTTACCTTTGACCTCCAGGTGCATGCTGTGCGGCATGAACCTGACCTCACCACACACAACACAACAACAAGAAAAAGATACATGTGTAAAATTAAAAGATTATGTGTTATATATATAATATAATATACAACATATATTATATATACTGCAATTAAAACTTGGAAACTCAGTTGCATTTTGTAAATTAGGAGTGAACAATCCAGAATTTAAAATGTGGCATCATTTAGCACAACAAAATAGAAAATATTTATTACACTAAAAGACAGAATCACAAAATTTCTATGTTGAAAATCATACTGCCAAAAGAAATGAATGAAGAATCTAAATAACTGTCCAGCTGCCCCATGTGCCTGACTGGTAAGGTCCCAGGGCTCTCCCAAAGGGGCGCACAGCACCAACTTGGGTCTTGTCAGCATCTTAGCATTTTTGATGAAATTTATTAGCTGATTCTAAAACTCTCACAAAACTATGAACACGTACGTGTCTAAAACCATCTGAAGGACTCATTCTTCCCAGTTTAAAATGTTATTGTGAAATTATTAACCACCCATCAGGGCCTTGGGCTGTTTGAACTGGCATAAGGGTCATCCTAAAGTCAACACCATCACCTCATCATTCTGGTTAAGGAGTGAGTGAGATGGCTCAGCCCGTAAAGTGTTTGCTGGGCAAGCATGAGGACCTGAGTTCGATTCCTGACACTCCTATGACAACGTCGGGCACTTTTAGGCCATCTGCAGAGGGAGAGACATGCAGATCTCTGGAGTTCGCTGACCAGCCAGTCTCTTCTAACATGTGAGCTGTGGGCTGGTGAGAGACTCTGCCTCCAAAACAAGGTGACCTCCCCAAAAGAGTAATCCCTCAGGTTGATATCTGGCTTCCACACAGATGTATCCATACACACATGCACACACACACACATGCACACACATACATGCATGCACACACATACATGCACACACATACATACATGCACACACTCACACTCACACAAGGTGGGGGAAACAATGATTCTCAGCATCACTGGTCATTCAGGAAACAAAGTCCTCAATAACACACTGCAGCACACAGTAGGACACCACAAGAAAAAGTGGAAAGTAAAGTCTGTGAGGATGAGGCACGAGAGGACCCTCACACACAGCCACACTGCAGAACGGCTTGACAGCTCCTCAGCAGGTCAAACATACTGTCCCTGACTGACCTATCAATTCCACCTGTAGCTACACACCCAATGTCAATGAAAACATTTTCCATAAAGAAAATTTGCTCGTGATTTTTTCTGTAGCTTTGCTCCTAATTGCAAAAGACATAATCACTCCAAATATCTATCAACTGTTGACTGAATAAATACGAGTCAACATACTCACATAATAGAATATTATTCAGCCATGAAAACAAACAGATTTCAAATAATGGCTGCAACATAGATTGGCTTCTAAAACAGGGGGCTGATGAGTGGGGTGGCCTCACACTCAGGCACTAGTTAGAGTGTGTCTTTCTATGTCATCCCTCAATGACATTCTTCTCTGCTCTCTTGTTGCTTTGACAAGTGGATTTGTAGTCGGTCAGAGAATGCTGTTTTACATGAAGCACAGATCTGGGCTGGCACATTATTTCAGGATGTATCGCTGAAGCTATGAATTAAATCTGTCCCATCCCGTGAGTGAGTGCCTGGCTCACAGAGGCAGTCCTCAACACAGAGTTCCAGCTCCCTCAGGTACCTTTGCTAATGTTTCTCTGCTGCTCTGGTTACTATGGTGGTCCTTGCAGGCCTCATGCTGCTTCATTCAGCTCAAGGATTTTGCTCAGCCTGCTGCATTAATATTTTTCAGCTGTGTGCTCTTGGGGCTTCCTAAGCCTGCCTGCTGTGAGAAAGCCCCCATATGGAGTGTGGGGCCATCTACCTCCAACACTACTGTGGTGCATCTGACCAACAGTCACGGCTGTCTGAAAGGTGGCACCTCATGGCATGTTCCATTCCAGGGATGATCTCTTAAGGCATGGGTGGCTGGGCTGCTCTCTAAAGAGTCCAGTCTCCTCTCTGGGAGTCCCACTCACAATGCCATTACCTATTTTATGTTCTGCAGTGTCCTCACCTGTCCATTCGTGTAGGGCACCACAGGAAGCTCAACCTCACCAAGGCTTCAGAGGTTCAGCCTTGTATTCAACAAACATGGAAACTCAGGACTCACTCGGCATGCCAGTAGTGTTTACTGTTCAAAGACCATCACTGTTCAGCCCGAGTCCCCAGCTCCAGCTCCAAGGTTCTAGGGCAGGAGAATAAAGTACTAGCTAGTATTCTCTGTGCAGAGGCCTTGGAGTGTGAGAGGAAAGTTGACGCCCTCGGGGTTAAGGCAGAAGACACTGGGGGTCACTTATGGCTCATCCTCTCCGTGCCTTCAGGAGGTCCCATCATCCATTCCAAAGGTGAGCTCACTGCCCAAGTTCACACAGGAGGCACACTCAGGCCTTTACAGACACATGGGGTATCCACATCATGGCCAAATGCTGGCCGCATTCCTTGCTTTTCTCATAGCTATGATGAAATACCGAACAAGAAGCAACTTCTGAGAGGAGGTATGTATTAGGGCTCACAAGCTGAGAGGGTCTGGTTCATCAGGGCAGAGAAGCACGTCAGGCTGCATCTATAGTCGGAAAGCAGAGAATGAGCAGAAAGTGATGCCAGGCTATAGGACCTCAAGAATCCCTTCCTCCAGAGAAGCGCTGCCTCCTAACTGCTCTACAACCTCCTGCAATGGTACTATCAGCTGGGGAGCAACCGTTCAGATATATAAGTGGCAGGTGGTATTTCCTATAATTCTGCTGCAGGCAGGGGGGAGCCTTCCAGCACCATCTTTTATGCCTGACCTGGTTTTATCTTACTCAAAGCTGAGTTACCACCAGTCAACCAACCTGCAATGGGAAAACTGCCTTTCGGATGCTAGCTCCACCTCGGAGGCTGGGTCTCCCTGGATGCTGCTTGGTTTGCCCTCTTTTCTGCCTCCACACTGAGCAGTAAGGCTTGCTCTGTGGTGGCCTTCTTGAACACCAGGTGGGATCCAAGTCCATCCTGTTTCTCACTCATCCAGTAACAACCCATCCCGCCCTTGCCTAACTATGACAAAAAATTCACAAGCAAGTTCTTTATGGAAAGTATTTCCATTGATTTTGGGTGTATGGGTACCAGTAGAATTTCTAGGTCATTCAGTGACAGTGTGTTTGAACTGATGAGAAGCGGTCAAGTGTTTGTCACAGTGTGGCTGGAGGGGAGGGGCGCTCCTGTTGCTCTGTGTCCTCACAGATCTCAGGCTCTGTCCTCCACGCTGTTTTAGTTGCTGCCACTGTATTCACATTTCTGGGACTAGAACTCTGTTTGGGACTATTTCCTCCTAACCGAACCCTCCCTCCCTGGAGAGGGGGAGATACTTATTAAGATTTAGGAAGTGAACAACGCTCAGGAGGCAAAGAAGAACAGAGTGGCAGGGAAAGTCCACACTCAGTCTGCATTGTGTCCCCATATTCTCTGTCCCCAGGCATGGAGATGGTGCTGAAAAGGCCTTAGGCAAGGACTAGAGATTTCAGGGTTGTCTGCATTCTGAGAACAGATCATAACAGATCTAAAGCACTGGCTCGCCGTGTACCCTCAAGGCTGGTACATTGCTTCACCTGGTGCATTCATATTCTAAGTGTTTATGCTGGTTGGTTTTTTAAAATAATTTATTTTTTATTTCTTCAAGTTACATCTCAATCACAATCCCCTCCCTATTCCCCCCTCCAGCCCCACCCTTCCACCCTCCTCCCCCTCAACCCCCCATCCTCTACCCTTTTTTTTTTTAGTTTAAGGTATTTCTTCCCCCCCCAACAGCTCTCCCTTTCAGTCCAACAAATGGTTCTTTTTCTTATAACTATAAATACAATACAAAACAACAGAAATAAATAGGCCACAATTATGAGAGTTATATGGCTTAGCATACATTCCCAATGTCCAGTTCATATGTATTTGGCACCTGACTACCATCTCCATGAGTTTAAAGTTCTATATCTAATTCAGCTTTCATACTAACTTGACTCACAATTTTAAAAATATCTTCTTAGATCCAGAACACCCTCTTGATTCATAAACAACTCAAAATTTAACTATGAGACCCTAGCTATCTATTCTTCAACCACCTCAGAGACCTGAGAGGGATAAATATATCTGATTATGTAGGAAGTGCAGGGCCTGCATCATTCAAAACTAAGAAATGACATATCAGTGGCTGCCTGGACAGTTCCCATTTTCTCTCCATACATTACAGCATCAATCTTCAGCCATCTGGCCCCATTTCTCTGACAGACATTGATTGTAGAGCAGGAATTATGAAGGACTTACCTACCCTGTCTTGGCAGAGCTAGGCTGTCGACTTACCTGCTTCCAAGTTTTGTCCTTTTTGGACAGAAGTCTGTCTACAGTTGAAGCAAGGGGTTTTTCTTGCCAAGAGAAAGGGTTACCACCAATTCAACCATCTCCCACTGGAGATTATTCAATGCTCATCTTCTACTTGGAGTAGAATAGGGGGTGCTGTCAGGAGCTGACATGTCTCGATATCAAAAAATCTTAAGTTATGAAAACATCTTTGAATGCCATATTCTGCAGATCTCTTGAGGTTTTTGAAGATGCCCTATCTATCTCTTATATTTAGATAAGCAAATGTTGCTTGTCTCTTAGCAACTTGATTTCTGAGTAGCTTAGAAAATAACTGTGATACACTGTCATAGTAACTAACAAAATGACACGTTTGCATGACTATTAGTTTCCATTTCTTAATTATCCTAAACACTTTATGACAGTCGGTAGCAAGAGGCCAAAACTTTACATTTCATTTTTAAGCATTACTATGTACAATACCTTTAAGAAGCGTTACCCTTAATTTTGTATCAATATATAAAGATCAATGCCAATGTGGCCAAATATAATCTTAATTTTGCATCAATATACAAAGGTCAATACCATTGTAGCCAAATATAATCTTAATTTTGTATCAATATACAAAGATCAATACCGATGTAGCCCAATACAATCTTAATTTTGCATTAATATGCAATGATCAATACCAATTTAGCCAAATATAATATTAATTTTGTATCAGTATACAAAGGTATAAGGCCATATTCAATAATGTGTCCTTTTCTTGATTTTCCTATAATATGTCTATGTCCCATTTTTTTCTCAAGTCTGTTCACTCATACATAAGAGAGAAAGAAGAATACAAAAAAGAAAAAGAGAGAAGTCCCTGGGTCTAACCTCCAAAACCCATTTAACAAGACCATTTAACAGCTTGTACTCTTTTCCCCTAAATAACAAAATTTTCTATTATCCATCAAATAACCAAAGGGGGCGGTGAACACCCTCCCCATCTTCTGGAGATGGGATGTTGTTCTCTTAAAATGATTTCCTGCTGATTTGGGACATAGTAAACCTGTCTGGGGCCCAAATAAGAATGGAAAAATGGTTAAAAATGTTAATAGAATCATTTGATGTTCAGTCCTTTTGTGCTCAGCGATTTAGATGTCCTAAGAAGTTCATAGACAGAAGCTGATCTTCAGAGCTTTACTGAAGTTCTGGCTGGAGCAGTCTGTGGAGCTGAATGATCTTAGCGATTTTGAGTTGTTGTTGTTGTAGACTTTTGAGGAAGTCTGCAAGGCTGGATCATCTGGGCCACTTATCTTCTTTGGTGTCTGATCTGTTTTCTGCTGAGGTTTCTGTTGTCCAGTTGTCCCTGGATTCCTTGAATGGATGCTTTAAATCTCCTGGAAAGATAAGAACAGAGCCCTGCCCTAATCCTAACTCTGGGACAATTACCTTTTTTTTGCGGGGAGGATCAGGTAATATTTTTCCTGGAGCAAATTTGGTTTTTTGACAATATATAAAGTATTACCTTTCAATCCGGATTAAAGAAGAAATTATTTTGATATTTTGGAGCTAAACAAACCTTTAGTGTATATATTTTGAGATCTCAAAGGACAATTTGTTTGAATTGCAGCCTGCCTTTTGTAAGTAGCTTTTAAACTTAAATCTTTCCAAATCCTATGTGCCTGTCTCTGCATTCTAAATTTTGGGATCAAAGACATGTGGTTTCCAACTGATGGGATTAAAGATGTGCTCCTCCACCCCTGGATCAAAGTTTTTCTCTGTTTAGAGTTTGTTTTGTATCAGGTGGCCTTGAGCTCTGAGATCTGCCTGTTTCTGTCTCTAGTGTGTTGGGATTAAGGGTGTATTCTTCCCCAATGATGTGACTAAGGGTGTGCACCATCACCACCCTGTTTCTTGTAACTCTAGAATTTATAAGACACCTAACTCTATAGTGATCCTCCTGTCTCTGCTGGAGGTAAAGGCATGGGCTAACACCATGCATTATTTTACCTTAGCTCTAAGTTTTTTCAACTCTTGGAGGTTTGTAAAACCAGGTTGAACAGCTGTCACCTTTAATTTATTTACAGTAGAATAGAGTGAGGGAAAGAAGAAAATCCCTGATTCCAATTCTTATTTTTTCAAAACACATTTCATATACCCATTCATCCTAGATGACAACAAAAAATCACAACACATAACATAACACACAACAAAAAACTTCCATTCCATCTCTTGGGAATGGAGTCTAAATATTTTCGGGTACCCATCAAAAAATAAGATATTGGCCAATTCCTGGGAAAGTTGTCTATAGCTTTTGTTGTCCAGTCTTTGTAGGATCAATCATTTTTGGACTAGTGCTTTTAAAAATGATTTGCATGCAAAGTTTTTAAGAAAACAGCAACTGAAGCAGTATGTTAGGTTGAATCTTCGGGCCTACTTGTGTTGTTATTGTCATTCAGTGCTTGGCTCTGAAAATAAATTTTTGCTCTAAATTTGAGCAAGTGAAAGACATAGAACAACTTTGTAAGTCCATTTTAAGGCATAAACTCTATCCATCCTGGATAAAAGATTGGAGTATCATGAACCCCATACAGTTAATAAAATACTCTTACCATGCAAAGACATTCATGTTTTAGCTAAGAGGAGGTTCTCCCTGGTCAGATCTAATCTTTATAAGTTTTGCTGGTAACCACATTTTTTCATTCTCTGTAGACACTTAGGCATAACCAGGTCCCCATCTTAAAACCATTGCAGGTTTCCACTCTAAAGTTAAAATATCCTTATAATACATTGGTTGATTTAATTACTCAGTTTTTTTGTATAACTCAATGTCTTTCAGCTTCTTTTCACCAACATTTAGGAAATTCAAGTTAGCAAAGCACTGTGTAATCTATCCCTGGGATTCTTTAATTCCCCCTTTTGTTTAAAAAAAACATTTCTTTTAAGGTATGATTAGTTCTTTCCACAATTGCTTGTCCTGTAGAATTGTGTTGTATACTAGTAACATGCTTTATATTATAATATGCAAAGAATTGCTTCATTTTATTAGATACATATGCAGGAACATTATCAGTCTTAATTTGTGCAGGTACACCCATAAATGCCATTATTTCTAATAAATGCTATAACACAATCAGCCTTTTCAGAACTTAAAGCAGTTGCCCATTGAAACCCTGAGTATGTATCAATGGTATGATGTATGTATCTTTGTTTTCCAAATTCTGCAAAATGAAAAACATCCAGTTGTCAAATTTCATTCTTTTTAGTACCTCTAGGGTTACTGTCAGCAAGTAATAGAGTTTGGTTATACAGAGAACACGTAGGACATTTTTCAATTATTTCCCTGGTTTGTTGCCAGGTAATGGAGAGTTTTTTCTTTAAACCTGAACTGTTAACATGATGTTTCTGATGAAATTTTAAGGCTTCCAACACATTTCCTATGAGTAATTGGTCAATTTCCTCATTTCCTTGTGCCAGTGGACCTGGCAAACCTGTATGAGATCGAATATGGGTTATATATAATGGGTTATTTCTACATCTGATGACCTGTTGCAATTGTATAAATAAAGAAGTTAATTCTGGGTTGTGGGGAATAAATTCAGCAGTTTCTGCATATGGAGAATCAGTAATTACGTTAAGAGACTCAGGAAAATCTAATCACACCATAAGGATTGCATACAATTCCTCTTTTTGAATTGAGGTATATGGACTTTTGATTACTTTGCTAATTTTGTCTGTCTTATAACCTGTCTTTCCCATCTTGTTAGCATCAGTATAGAAGGATGGTGAATCAGGAATTGGTGTTCCCTTTACAATACGAGGAAGAATCCAATTAGTTCTTTTTATAAATTGTATACATTTGCTTTTTGGAAATTTGTTTTTAATTTCTCCCAAATAATTACTTCAAGCTCTTTGCCAATCTTCATTGATTATCCACAATGACATAATCTCAGCATTAGTAAGAGGCACTACTATTTCAGC
>CAJQZJ010028391.1:0-20527 GCA_907164525.1 Lophiomys imhausi | reverse complement strand
ATATATATATATATATATATATATATATATATATATATATATATATATATATATATATACACTCGACCTGCATGCACACTTTGCCTCCAGAGTGCCTGCAGTATAGGTGAGCATGTCACAGCTAGAAAATTCAGTGCTTTTTATTGGCTTATTTAGGATGAGTGGCTGAGCGTGGTTGCTTATTTTAACCAGGAAAACAGGCTCTGGTCCTAATTCCAGTAACAGAAGAAGGCTCCCATGAAATTCAGCCCTCCTACCTTAAAGGCCACTGTCTTCCCACTATGATCAGTATTGGTTTTTCTTATAATTGAGTCTGCTTTAATTCATCAAAGACCTCGGGCCCAGCTCTGTCCTTATTCTTTAGATAGTGAAACCCAGGCTCACAGAGATAAGTGGGTTTGCAATGTCATTAAATGTAACTGCTCATTTTACTCATCCCATTTTTTCTAATAAGTCACTAAATGAAGTTGAAGCCACCTAATCCAGGCATGGTGACACAGGCCTGTAATTATGGTGCTTAGAAATAAGAAGCAGGAATTTCAATATTTCAAATTCATCAATGGAGAGAATGGTCAATGGTATGGTGGGAAGCTCACAGAACAAAGGGAGAGTGTGACTGACTCAAGCCAATGTCCATTATCTTCCCTGTAGCTCCATGACTTCAGGGAAATGGCACCAACAAGTGTTAGTTAAGGTAATGACCAACCAGTGTTTTGTAGTGTTTCCTGTCCAAGGCAGCTTAGGTCACTTCAGGGTCAGACAATTGTTGGTCATTCCCAGAGTGTAACTCTCCTGTAAGTGGGGGAATTAGCCTCAAGCAGTGATGACCTCCATAATTACATATCAGATGGAAATTATTCACCCCTGAAGCCATATACACTATATATATATAATCATAAATTCAATATTCCCTTGATCAACCTCACCTTCAGCCATTGTACAGCCACCAATCTGATCTGTCCTCATTCACATAACAGTGCCAACAGAAATGGACTCTGCAGGTTTTATTATATTTGCTCATATTTATTCACACATAATTAAAAGGAACTAATTGGAAGGCAAAAATTTGGGAACAGATGAAGAAAAGACAAGGAAAGTGAAAATGATGCAGTTTATTTTAAAAAGCAGTGTAAACATAAATTTGCAAGAAAAGGTGGCTAGAGAGATAGCATAGCAGTTAAGAGCATTATATTTTCTTACAGAAGACACAGACTCCATTTTAGAAACCACAAGGTAGCTATACTTCTCCTGCAATTCCATTTCCAGTGGATCTGATGCCCCCTTCTGGGCTCTGCAGGTACTGTGAACATACATGTGAAAATAAAAATAAAGCTGAAAAATGGAATTGTCTACATTGATGTCATAGCCCTGACTGACAGACAGCAGCCAGTGCTAGTTGAATTCCTGATTCTCCATGGAAGTATCTATGGCTTTCCTCTGAACCAGTCTGCTCAATGACAGAAACAGTCTTATTTCAAGGGTGGAATAGATCAGCATACTTGTTCGTCTAAGAACTGGAAACACAGTGCTGATAAGTGACTTTTCCTTGATGTTTTCTGTATTCGTATTCTCTGTCCTTTGTATATGTGAGAATTGTGGCATTGATAAATCTCTTAACTCTATCTTTTGTATCATACAATATGAAGATAGATTTGCTCCATAAATTTCCATCTACCTTAGGGTCTAGACTTGCAGTCTTCTATCCCTATTCAAATTGTTGAAAGAATAACCTGGGGATCCAAGATGGCGGCAGCCTGCTCGGATGCATTTTGAACACAGGGAAAACAGCTATAAAGCCACAGAGTTATAAGACATTGAGCAACAATCTGAGTGATGCGAACCAGCTGGGTTTCACCCAGTGACCCAGGGATCATTAAAAGTTCCTGGGCAGGCCTCTCCTCCCCTCTCTTGGACACTCAGCAAAACATACCTGTGGAAGCTGCTGAATCTGGGAATCGGGAATTATCACCAGGAGAGGAACATGGTAAGAGCCACTCAAATACCCAGGGGGAAGTTCTGAACCCCAGACAGGGTTACTCACCAGCCTCCTGGGCCCCCAGATCCCACGCAGACTTTCTGGCTATTTAGCGAAGGGTTGTGGAGCCATGACAGAAGGATGCACTCTTAGCGTAGCCACAGTGCAATCTGAGTGGCAGGATGGTGCAGCGACCAGCGGGTCCACAGCTGCATTTTGGAAAGCACAAGCACATTTGTGCTTCCCCAGAGAGGTGTTGGACATACATACAGGCTCCTCTATTGGATTTACGGTCATCACTGGGAAAAACACTGCAGCTGGATTAAGCAGCGGGATACACTTCCAGCAGCAGGTTACGCAGCAGCTCGAGTGCAGTGTACCAGAACTTGGAAGACAGTGGCCCCAGTTGCCAGTACCCAAAGCCAGCTCCTTACAGACAGGTGGAGCTGTGAGAGTAGCAGAAAGGTGAGCAGCCAGGGTGGAAGGCAGATTTATTCTCCACATGGTCCAAGCCCTGGGCAAATTGTGTGGTTAATATCAGACTCTTTTGCTAGTGGTGGCCCTTACAGCAGGAAACCAGAGCTTAACCATATATAGCTACATCCCAGGAACAGTGAGGTTTTGGCCTGGGGGGCACTGCTGAGTGACTCACCTTAAGGGTGTGGAGTTGGGTCCTTTCCCGACTCCAGAAAGCTGTTTCAACCCCCAAACTTGGGACCTCCAGAGTCCACAGTATCTGTACCTGGACACACAGGACCATACCAGCAGAGCCGCTACAGGCTGAACACTCAGTGTGCAACATAGAGAGCTCTGACTTATGAGCAGTGAAACAATCCTGGGCCATTCCTCATTGCCTGGGAGTGGGCTGCACCAGCTCACAATGCTTCTGGCTATTAGATACACATTGACCCTGAGAACCCCCTGAGAGCAGCTGGGGAGGACCACAATCACGGTCCCGACATATAAGCTGCAGGGGAGCCACAACCCCACCCAACAGTCTACGGCCTGCCAACCTGCACTGTCATCTATACCAAGACCAGTTGGGTCCCAGGAACCTACAGGAACACATCCTATCACAACCCCTCACCTGAGTCCCCAACTGGGACAAAACAGGAAGGGGTGAGCTCTGGGAGACACACTGAGAACCTCCACACAAGGCCCCATCCAGCCTATGGAAAGCTATAGATCACCAAGTAATGTGACTGCTACACCAAAGCACCCCCTTTGGCTCCAAGCCCAGAAGGCAACAGGAACAAACAGCTAAAAGCAACCAAATGGCTAAAGGTCAGCAAAACAACAGATACAACAAAAGTCAGGGAAATAGCACCCCAACAAAATGCAAGTATGCTAGTACAGCAAGCTCTGACCACTTCACCACAGCTGAAACACATGAAAACGATGACAATTCTACATTCTGAAAAGTGATAGAGTCCTTTCAAGAAGAATTTAAATCTCTGAAGGAATTCAAAGAGTCCACAATTTTACAAGCGAAAGCAATGGGTAATACCATTAGAGAGCTCTAAGCCAAAGTGGCTCAACTTGAACAGGAAAAAGACAAGGCAGTGAAGGATTTAAAAGATATGAAAGATTTCCAGGCAAAGACAAGCAAATTGAAGCAGGAAATGTTCAAAATGAATAAAATCTTTCAGGACATGGAAATGGAAATGGAAGCAATAAAGAAAACATAGTCAGAGTTAAGAGTGGAAGAGGAGAATCAAGGGAAGAGAACAGGAACTATAGACATGAGTATCAAAAATAGGATACAACAGATGAAAGACAGGATCTCAGGCATGGAAGATTTGATGGAGGAAATCAGTACAACATCCAAAGAAAATGAGGAAGCTAAAAAAGTTCTCACCCATAACATCCAAGAAATCAAGGACTCAATGAAAAGATGGAACCTAAGAATTATAAGCATAGAGGAAAGAGAATACTCCAGACTCCAAGGTCCAGGAAATATCTTCAACAATATCATAGAAGAAAACTTCCCAAACCTAAAGAAAGAGATGTCAGTAAAATTCCAAGAGGCATACAGAACACCAAACAGAATAGACCGGAAAAGAAATTCCTCTTGCCACATAATAATTGAAACTCCACATGTACAGAACAAAGAAAGAATATTAAAAGTGGTAAGAGAAAAAGGCTAAGAAACATATAATGGCAGACCCATCAGAATTACACCTGACTTCTTCTCAGAAACTTTAAAAGCCAGAAGGGCCTGGGCAGTCATCCTACGAGTGCTAAGAGAACATAGATGCCCTGCCAGACTACTATATCCAGAAAAACTCTCTATCAACATAGAGGGAGAAAACAAGATATTCCATGACAAAATCAAATTTAAACAATATCTACCCACAAACCCAGCCCTACAGAAGATCCTAGAAGGAAAATTCCAACCCAGAGAAGATAACTACATCCAAGAAAACATAAAAAATAGAAAACTCCACAGCAACTAAACCAAAAGAAAGACAGGACCACAACCTACACCAAAATAATGGGAAATAACAACCTCTGGTCACTAATATCCATCAATATCAATGGACTGAACTCCCCAATAAAAAGACACAGGCTTACAGATAGGATCCATAAACAAGACCCATCATTTTGCTGCATACAAGAAACACATCTCACTAACAAAGACAAATGGTACCTCAGAGTAAAGAGCTGGGGAAAGGTTTTCCAAACAAGTGGACCCAGGAAGCAAGCTGGAGTAGCCATCCTAATATCAAACAAAATAGACTTCCAACTGAAGTTAATAAAAAAAAGAGAGAGAAGGGCATTACATACTCATTAAAGAAATATTCATCAAGAGGACATCTCAATATTGAACATCTATGCCCCAAATACAAAGGCACCTACATTTGTAAAAGAAACTCTTCTAAAACTTAAATTGCACATCAATCCCCATACATTAGTAGTGGGAGACTTCAACAACCCACTCACAAATATGGACAAATCATCAAGACAGAAACCAAACAGAAATAATGAGTCTAACAGAGGTCATGAACCAAATGGACCTAACAGATATCCACAGAACATTTCATCCAAACACAAAAGAATACACCTCAGCACCTCACGGAACAGTCTCCAAAATTGACCATATAGTCAGACACAAAAATAGCCTCAACAGATACAAGAAAATTGAAATACCCCTTGTATCTTATCAGACCACCATGGAATAAAGCTGGACTTCAACAGCAACAGAAACAACAGAAAGCCTACACACACATGGAAATTGAACAACTCTGTACTGGGTGACTACTGGGTCAGGGAAGAAACTAAGAAGGCAATCAAAGACGTCTTAAAATCGAACAAAAATGAAGGCACAACATACCCAAACCTATGGGACATGATGAAAACTGTGCTACGAGGAAAGTTCATAGCACTAAGTGCCTTCAAAAAGAAAATTGTGACAATTCATATTAGTGAATTAACAGCTAAACTGGAGGAATTGGGAAAAAAAAGAAGCAAACACTCCCAAGAGGAGCAGAAGTCAGGAAATCATCAAACTTAAGGCTGAAATCAACAACCTAGAAACAAAAAGAATGATAGAAAGAATCAATGAAACCAAGAGTTGGTTCTTTGAGAAAATCAACAAAATAGGCAGACCCTTAGCCAAATTAACTAAAAGGCAGAGGGAAAAAAACGAAATCAACAAAATCAGAAATGAAAAGGGAGAAATAACAACAGACATTGAGGAAATCCAGAGAATATTTGGGTCCTACTTTAAAGATCTATACTCCCCAAATTTGAAAACTTAAGTGAAATGGACAATTTTCTTGATAGATTCCAACTACTGAAGCTAAATCAAGATCAGGTTAACAGATTTAACAGCCCTATAACCCCTAAGGAAATAGAAACAGTCTTTAAAAATCTCCCAACCAAAAAAGCCCAGGGCCAGATGGTTTTAGCATGGAATTAGACCGGACCTTCAAAGAAGAGCTAACACCAATACTCTTCAAACCCTTTCACCAAATAGAATCAGAAAGAACACTGCCAAACTCATTCTATGAGGCCACAGTCACCCTGATTACTAAACCACACAAAGACCCAGCAAAGAAAGAGAACTTCAGACCAATCTCCCTCATGAACATAGATGTAAAAACACTTAATAAAATACTAGCAAACTGAATTCAAGAACACATCAAAAGTATCATACACCATGATCAAGTGGGCTTCATCCCAGGAATGCAGGGATGGTTCAACATATGAGAGTCTATCAACGTAATTCACCATATAAACAAGATGAAAGAAAAGAAAAACATGATAATCTCGCTAGATACAGAAAAAGCATTTGACAAAATCCAGCACCCCTTCATGCTAAAAATTCTGGAGAGAACAAGCATATGAGGACCGTACCTAGAAGTAATAAAGGCAATATACAGTAAGCCAGTGGCCAAAATCAAATTAAATGGAGAGAAACTTGAAGTATTTCCTCTAAACTCAGGGAAAAGACAAGAATACCCACTTTCACCATATCTCTTCAATATAGTACTTGAAGTTCTAGCTAGAGCAATAAGAAAACTAAAAGAGATCAAGGGGATACAAAATTGGAAACGAAGAAGTCAAATTATCCCTATTTGCAGATGATATGATAGTATACATAAGCGACCCCAAAAATTCCACCAGAGAATTCTTACAGCTGATAAACACCTTCAGCAAGGTGGCTAGATACAAAATTAATTCAAAAAAATCAGAAGCCCTTCTTTATACAATAAATAAATGGGCTGAGAAAGAAACCAGGGAAACAACTCCCTTCACAATAGCCACAAACAATATAAAATACCTGGAGGTAACTCTAACCAAGCAAGTAAATGAGCTGTATAACAAGAACTTCAAGCCCTTGAAGAAAGAAATGGAAGAGGCCTTTAGAAGATGGAAAGATCTCCCATGCTCACGGATAGGTAGGATCAACATAATAAAAATGGCTATCCTACCAAAAGCGATGTATAGATTCAATGAAATTCCTACCAAAATACCAACACAATTCTTTATAGATCTGGAAAAAGCTATTCTCAATTTCATATGGAACAACAAAAACACAGAATAGCTAAATCAATCCTGTACAATAAAAAAACATCTGGAGGTATCACCATCCCAGATTTCAAGCTGTACTACAGAGCAATAGTAATAAAAACAGCATGGTACTGGTATAGAAACAGAACAGTGGATCAATGGAATCAAATTGAAGACCCAGGAATGGACCCACACACCTATGGTCACCTAATTTTTGACAAAGAAGCCAAAACTGCACAATGGAAAAAGGACAGCATCTTCAACAAATGCTGCTGGTCCAACTGGATGTCCACATATAAAAGAATGAAATTAGACCTTGTATAAAACTTAAGTCCAAGTAGATCAAAGACCTTAACATAAGGTCGGTCACACTAAATCTACTAGAAGAGAAAGTGAGAAAACACCTCTAACTCTTTGGCAAGTTCCTACAGAACACCAGCAGCTCAGGACCTAAGAGCAACAATCAATAAATGGGACCTCATGAAACTGAAAATTTTCTGTATACAAAGACACTGTCATTCGAACAAAATGGCTGCCTACATATAGGGAAAAAATCTTCACCAGCCCCACATCTGACAGAGGGCTAATATTCAAAATCTACTAATAACTCAAGAAATTAAATGCCAAGAAACCAAATAATCCAATCAAAAATGGGTAACAGAGCTAAACAGGAAATTCATAAAGGAGGCATTCCTAAAGGCTGAGGACACTTGAAGAAATGCTCAGCATCCTTAACCATCAGAGAAATGCAACTCAAGAGAACTCTGAGATTCCATCTCACACCTGTCAGAATGGCTAAGATCAAAAGCTCATATGACAGCACATGCTGGCAAGAGTGTGGAGAAAGGGGAACCCTCCTCCATTGCTGATGGGAATGCAGGCTTGTGCAACCTCTATGGAGGTCAATCTGGTGATATCTTAGAAAACTTGGAATAGCTCTGCCTCAGGACCCAGCCATACCACTTCTGGGTATACATACAAATGACTACTCACTGAATCACAAGGAAGTTTCCTCATCTATTCTCATAGCAGCCTTATTTGTAATAGCTAGAAACTAGAAACAACCCAGATGTCCCTCAACCAAAGAATGGATTAAAAAACTGTGGTACATCTACACAATGGAATACTACTCAGCTATGAAAAACAATGAAATTATGCAATTTTCAGCCAAATGGATGGAACAAGAGAAGCTCATCCTGAGTGAGCTAACCCAGACTCAGAAGGATGCACATGGCATCTATTCACTTATAGTCAGATTTTAGCCATATAGTACAGGATATTTATACTACAACCAACGCACCAAAGGGAACATGGACATAGACTTTTTTTCTTTCTCCCTGTCAATGAGACACTTTTCCCTAGTGGCACTGCCTTGTAGGCCCCCAGTGTACCAGGAGGCTCTTGGCCCTTATATGACTGCTGAACTGGGCGGGGGACTTTTATGTAGGGACACTCCACTCCAGAGGAGTGGGATGGAACGGATCGGAGGTAGAGGGTGGGAAAGCAGGACTGGGAGGGGTGGAGATGTAACCTGAAGCAATAAATAAATAAATTTTAAAAAAATCTACCTTTTATCAACATTCCTATATTGGATTCCTATATTCCCCTTTCTTTTTCTCAACCTACTTCCCTTAACTAAGAAAGGAAAAAGGATAGAGGAAAGAAAACAGAGAAATCCATGAGTCTAAGGTTCTATATTATTTTTCCAGATGAAGACCATCAATACCTTTAACCAGGTCCCCTAGATGACAACAAACATCCATAGCTCATTAGAACAACCAAAATCTGTCCACCCAACCCAAGGAATTGGAAAAGATTCTTCTTAAAGTTTGTTTACTGCTGATCCGGGGGCAAAGGAAATGTATTTGTGGGCCCAAATGCAAATGAAAAAAATGGTTAAGGAGGTTAATATTAATATTTGATGTTCACTCTTTAAAAATTTAAAACCATACACTTATATGAAGCCCTGTCTGGTACAGTCTGAGAGAATGGATTCATTGGAATTCATAATATTTTTTGAAGCTGTCTTTGAAGCAAGCTTTTAAGGAACAGCAACTGAGGCAGTCTTTTGGTGGAGTGTACTGGCTAATCCAAACACAATCTACCACAAACACCAACAAAATAACAGGAAGCAACATTCATTGATCACTAATATCTATCAATATCAATGGACTCAATTCCACAATAAAAACTCACAGGCTATCAGAATGGATTAGAAAACATGATCCATCATTCTGCTGAATACAAGAAACACACCTCAGGAAAAAAGATAGACATTATCTCAAGGTAAAGGTCTGGAATAAGGTTTTCCAAGCAAATGGACACAAGAAGAAAGCAGGAGTAGCCATTCTCGTATCCAACAAAAGTGATTTTCAACTAAAATTAATCAAGAGACAGGGAAGCTCACTTCATACTTGTAAAAGGAAAAATCCACCAAGATGGAGTTTCAATTTGAACATCTCTGCCCCAACACACAGGGAGGCTCAGAGGCCAAAGGCGTCTGCCCAGGTCACCACATGCAACAACATAGCTATTACCTGGTTCATTGTCCATTCCAGTAACAACAGATCAGACTCTGATAGCTCAGCCAGCCTGTTCTTCCTCATCTGGCGATTGACTCCTACATTAACTATGGTATGGATTGAGGTCTCCTTCACAGTACCCATCTCCTGCATCAGAGGAAAATCCTTGAAAGAACTCACAGGCTGCCTCTTACTGGTGCTCCTGATTGTTAGGCCTTCCTAGAGTCCATCTTCAGCTAAGGTCACCCAGCTCTACCTCAAGTCAGTACCAGCTCCCATACTGAGTGAGCAGGGATCAAATGACTCAGACAGGGCAGGCATTCCTAATTCTCAAGTTCCACCCTAGGGGCAGACAAGGCCTAGTTTTGGAAATTTGTATTTTTTTTTTTTTTTTTTTAGAAATTCCTCCAGTCTCTCATAGCACTTCTTTCTCTTCCAAGGCACTGGGTCCTTTTTGTGCACATTCCATTACACACTCATTGTCCAGTGCAACCATCCCTTTGATTAATAGTTGGGAAGTCCTCCAGCTAAACATAGGTCACTTTCAAACAGTAACTGTTCTTAAAACAAAAGGAGGCCATGAAGTAGAAAACCATGAAAGGTATATGGTAGGGCTTGGAGGCAGGAAAGATGGTGGAACTGATAGAATTATAATGCCCAAAAAGTTATGTTGAAAGGTTGAACCAGGCTTTATGGCCCCATATGCTCCAGGGACTAGGGATTTTTATTAGAGCATACTAAATATTACTCTCACATTTCCTTTCAGGTTGAAGATCTTAAGCCTGGAAAATGACAAACCTGTTAGTCTGGTTGAATCCATTTCACCCATAACTTCTAATTTGGTTGAAATACTGTAAGTTCAATTTCTTATCCAAATTCTTGATTACCTGGTCTGTGGCCTTGAGAAATGGCCAGTCAGGATACTTATAGATCATGTAAATTGACCACTGCACTGCTCCTTGCAAATATTAATGTCAACTACTGTTAAAAGAGAAAGGTTTTCTCCCTCTTTCTTGTCCATCTCTTTCTGTGCTGTGATTATATCAGCTTCAAGGTTGATCACAGCACAGTTGTTGCACATCCCTCTTCATTTGTAAGTCCCCAGAAAGCCAGAGGTGTTGGAAGACACTCCTTCACTGGCTGATTTTTCTTCTTCACTGTCCGGTCATAGTTCAGCCTGGAATGAGTTTTAGGACTGGTTTCCCAGCACTGGGCAACAGAGGCAGAATTGGATGTTCATAGCAGTTCTCAAACATAACATGAGGCAAACTTGAGCTATAGGAGACAATACTCTATACAGAAATAAATAATCAACAACACTTAGGAAAAATGGAAAGAATTGACCTGGAAACATTGGGGAATAAAAACAATAAGAGGATAGAGCAGAGAAAATTAATTTTAAAAGAAAAATCAAAGCCGGGCGTGGTGCCTCATGCCTTTAATCCCAGCACTTGGGAGGCCAAGGAGGGGGATCTTTGTGAGTTCAAAGCCAGCTTGGTCTACAGAGTGAGTTCCAGGACAGCCAGGGCTGTTACACAGAAAAACCCTGTCTCAAAACAAAACAACAACAACAACAAAAAAAAAACATAAAAAAAGAAACATCAATAATTGACTTTTAAAAAAGATAAATATAATTGGAAAAATATATAGGTATAGTGACTTTGAAGAAGAGAGGCCATTTCCTGGCAAACAGAATGGCATTAATAAGATACTGTGTCACCTTGCTTCTATGTGTATATGGCTTAGTTGTTGAGATCTGTAACCTGACATACACATCTCCAGCAAATGCGATGTGTCACAAGCCTCAGAGCTGACTTAACTGGGCAAGTGGATTGGACATATCTGCAAAGGACTGTCTCCTAGTTGGAAATTCAACATTCATTGATTGTATCAAGCCAATCTCCCAAAATTGTACACACACCAATATGGTCTGTTTTAGTTAATCTGACATGAATTAATTAACACATGAAGAAAAATTACAAAAGCACTCTTCCTGCTGCGATCAGGCCCTTTTTCATGATGGTGGATCAGCAGCTGTGTGCCTACCCTATTTCTCCCTGTGATGAAGACAGAAGCCGTGCTCCACATGCAAATCTTTTCCCTGTTAATGCAATGGGCAGTTGACTATATGACTCAAATTGGTAATTTTAAAACTGAGTGGTGGTACATCCTTTTATTGTATGATATGAAAGACGGCTTTAAAATATTTATCAATGGCATTATTCTTTCACATACAAACAACAGAGAAGACAAATACAAAAATCATTAAGGAAATGTCACCTATCAGCACTGTGTTTCCAGTTCAGAGATGAACAGGGATGCTGATCTATTCTAACCTAAGAAGAGACTGGTTTTTTTTTTTTTGCCACTGAGAAGACTGGTTCAGAAGAAAGCCACAGCTGCTTCCATGCAGGACTAGAAGGTGTTCCCTTCAGCTACCCTAGGTGCTGTCTGTTTCAGGGCTCTGACACCAGTGTAGAGAATTCCATTTTTTAAGTATTATTTTTATTTTATGTACAAAGATATTTTGTCTTCACATGTGCACACTATCCACAGAGGCCAGAAGGGGGCATCAGATTTCTTGGGAATGGAATTACAGGAGAAGTTTAGCTACCTTGTGGTTTCTGAAAGGGAATCCAAGTCTTCTAGGGCTCTTAACTGCTATGCTATCTCCCTAGGGACTCTTTATTGAAAATTTAGTTTATACATGCTTTTAAAAATACACTGCATTGGGGCTGGAGAGATGGCTTAGTGGTTAAGATCACTGGCTGTTCTTCCAAAGGACCTGGGTTCAAATCCCAGCACCCACATGGCAGTTCACAGCTGTCTAGCGTGGTGGTACATGCCTTTAATCCCAGCACTCAGGAGGGTGAGGCAGGTGGATCTCTACAAGTTCAAGGCCAATCTGGTCTACAAAGTGAGTCTAGGACAGCCAGGATTACACAGAGAAACCCAATCTCAAAAAACAAAAACAAACAAGCAAAAACAAAAAAATACACTGCATCATTTCCCCGTTTTCTTTTCCTTTCTCTATCTGTTCCCAAATTTGTGCCTTCCAATTACTTCCTTTTAAGTATGTGTGAATAAGTACGAGCAAATACATGAATAAAACCTGCAGAGTCCATTTCTGTTGCTTGTGTGTATACTGCTTCAGGGCTGCACAATTTCCTTCTGATATGTAATTAGGGAGATCATTGCTGCCTGAGGCTAATTCCCACACTTACAGGAGAGTTCCAATCTGGAATGACCAACAAGTGTTGGAGCTTGAAGTGACTTACCTAAGCTACCTTGGACAGGAAAGAGGGCAAAACACTGGTTTGTGAGTACCTTAACTAACACTTGCTGGTGTCATGTCCCTGAAGTCACGGAGCTGCAGGGAAGACAACAGACATTGGCATGAGCCAGTCACACTCTCCCTTTGTTCTGTGGACTTCCCACCATACCATTGGCCATTCTCTCCATTGATGAATTTGAAATCTTGAAATTCCTGCCTCCTCTTTTAAGCATTTTGTAAAGGCCTAATTTCCTTGGCCTTAGAGTGACATCTGTTAGCGTCTTGAGTTCTGTGACAACATTCAGGTCATCTGGGGTCACCAACCCTCTGGTCTCCTATCTGAAAGTCTTGTAGGCCTCAGGGAAGCACAAGGTCATCCCATTAAGACATGCTGCTCTTCTCTTAATTAAGAATTCCTTAAAAGAATTCCTGCAAGATTTTTTTCTTTCCTTACTGTAGGCATACACTTCAGCAGAGGTATACCTGACAAGTGTCTTTGTGGGTTTCCATTGTTGACAATTTAGCATATGTGAGATAAACTCACTCTTGTGGCTTTAGTCAAGTGGTCAAACACTTTTTTTTTTTTTTTTTGGTTTTTCGAGACAGGGTTTCTCTGTGTATCCTTGGCTGTCCTGGACTCACTTTGTAGACCAGGCTGGCCTCGAACTCACAGTGATCCGCCTGCCTCTGCCTCCCAAGTGCTGGGATTAAAGGCGTGCGCCACCACCGCCCGGCTGGTCAAACACTTTTAAATGACTTATATTGTCAATTTCTGTCATCAGTTTTTTTGGATACTTTTGTAATTTTGTGGAGATTTGGGTTGAGAAACTTCTTTATGCACCAAGTCTAAGTTACTTTCTGATGTGATCAGTCTTCTACTTCTTCTGGGTCGTCAGGGCTGAGTTAAAGATAAACTTAGCATCAACCATTCAAACCTTATTGCTATTCAGGACATGTTCATGGTGCTGAATATACTCCTTAGCACCTAAGAGCACTGGCCGCTCCTCCACAGAGCCTAGCTGTGACTCCCACCATCCAAGAGACAGTTCACAAATGTCTCTAACTCTAATCACATGGATCAGACTCTCTCTTCTGGCCTCCACTGCCACCTGGCATGCAATTCGTTTACACAGCGGCAAAACTTATGCACTTAAATCAATATAATGAGAAAAATAGTAAATGAGGTTAGTAAAATAACATTTTTTTACAATATGGAATCACATATGTATGTATCTTTTCATCATTTTCATATCTAGTGCCCTAGGAGACCAGAAGAATGCATCAGATGCCCTAGACCTGGAAATACAGGTAGTTCTGAGCCATCTGATGTGGGTCCTAGGAACCAAATTTGGGGGCACATGAGGAGCAGAACTACTGACTTTCCAGCTCCCAAGTATGTCCTAAAAATGCAGAGGATAATAAAGATGTCCCATTGCTGTTATTGTCTCCTATCAGTGGACAACTGGACAATGGAAACCTCAGAAGAAAACAGATCTGACACCAAAGAAGATAAGTAGCCCAGACGATCCAGCCTTGCAGACTTCCTCAATAGCTGTTTCCTCAAAAGTCTACAACCACAACAACTCAAAATCGCTAACATTGTTCAGCTCCACAGACTGCTCCAGCCAGAACTTCAGTAAAGCCCTGAAGTTCAGCTTCGGTATATGAACTTCTTAGGACATTTAAATAGCTGAGCACAAAAGGACTGAACATCAAATGATACTATTAACATTTTTAAAAATAACTTATTTATTTTTATTTTATGTGCATTGGTGTTTGGCCTGCATGTATGTCTGTGTAAGGGTGTCAGATCTTGAAATTACAGGCAGTTGTGAGCAGCCATGTGGGTGCTGGGAATTGAACCCGGATCCTCTGGAAGAACAGCCAGTGCTCTTAACCACTGTTCCATCTCTGCAGCCCCCACTATTAACATTTTTAACCATTTTTCCATTCTTATTTGGGCCCCAAGCAGGTTTACTACGTCCCAAATCAGCAGGAAGTAATTTTAAGAGAGCAATGTCCTATCCCCAGAAGGTGGGGAGGGTGTTTTCCCCCCTTTGGTAATTTGATGGATAATAGAAAATCTTGTTATTTAGGGGAAGAGATTACAAGCTGTTAAATGGTCTTTTTTTTTCGCTGAGCCACCTCTCCAGCTCCATGATGGTTTCTTTTCTTTTTCCTTTATTTTTTATTTCTTCAAGTTACATCTCAATCACAGTCCCCTCCATATTCCCCCCTCCAGTCCCACCCTCCCACCCTCAACCCACCATCCTCTTCCCTTTTTTTAAAGTTTAAGGTATATCTTATTTCCCCCTACAGTTTCCCCTTTCAGTCCAAAAAATGGCTCTTTCTCTTATAATAATAAATACAATACAATACAACAGAGGTAATTAGGCCACAGTTATGAGGGTTATATGGCTTAGCGTACATTCCCAATGTCCAGTCCATATGTATTTGGTACCTGACTTTAACATTCTATTATCTAACCATCTCCATGAGTTTAAAGTTCTATATCTAACTCAACATTCATACTAACTTGCAACACAATTTTAAAAGTATCCTCTTAGATCTATAACACCCTCTTGACTCCTAAACAACTCAAAATTTATTATGAGACTCTAGCTATCTGTTCTTCAACCACCTCAGAGACCTGAGAGTGATAAATATATCACATTTTATAGGAAGTACAGGACCTGCAGCTTCCAAAACTAAGAAATGACATACCAGTGGCTGCCTGGCCAGTTCCCATTTTCTCTCCATACATTACAGCATCGATCTTCAGTCATTTGGCCCCATTTCTCTGACAGACATTGATTGTAGACCAGGGGTTATGAAGGACTTGCCTACCCTGTCTTGGCAGAGCTAGGCTGTCGACTTACCTTCTTCCAAGTTTTGTCCTTTTTGGACAGCATTCTGTCTACAGTTGGAGCAAGGGGCTTTTCCTACCAAGAGATAGGCTTGCCACTAATTCAATCATCTCCCACTGGAGAATCTTCGATGCTCATCTGACTGTCAGGAGTTGATATGTCTTGATATAAAAAAATCTAAAGTTATGAAAACATCTTTGAATGCCATATTCTGCAGATCTCTTGAGGTTTTTGAAGAGGCCCTATCTATCTCTTATATTAGGGTAAGCAGATGTTGCGCGTCTCTTAGCAGCTTTATTTCTGATTAGCTTAGAAAATAACTATAATAGGCTGTCATAGTACCTAACAGAATGACTGGCTTGCATAATCATTAGTTTGCATTTCTTAATTATCCTAAACAGTTTATGACAATTAGTAGTAAAATGCTGAAACATCACATTTCATTTTTTTTCTTTACCTTCTAACCCTTCCATCCCATTTCTCTGGGGTGGGGTGTCCTTATATAACAATCCCTCATCTCAGTTGAGAGGTCGTATGAGGGCCAAGAGCCTCCTCATTCATTGGGGGTCTACAAGGCAGTACCATCAGTGAAAAGTGTCTCATTGCCTGGGAGAGAGAACTAAAAAACAAACAAACAAATAAGCAGACAAATAGATAAAAAAGACTAAAAAACAGAAAAAAAGTTAAAAGTAAATAAAAAAATAAAAATAAAAAATAAAAATCTATGTCCAAGTTCCCTTTGGTGTGTTGGTTGTAGTATCGAGACCTTCTACTATATAGCTAAAATCCTACTATAAGTGAATAGATGCCATATGCGTCCTTCTGAGTCTGGATTAGCTCACTCAGGATGAGCTTTTCTAGTTCCATCCATTTGGCTGCAAATTGCATAATTTCATTGTTTCTGATAGCTGAATAATATTCCATTGTGTAGATGTACCACAGTTTTTTAACCCATTCTTCGGTTGAGGGACATCTGGGTTGCTTCCAGTTTCTAGCTATTACAAATAAGGCTGCTATAAACATAGATGAGGAAACTTCCTTATGATTCCATGAAGAGACATTTGGGTGTATACCCAGAAGTGGTATGGCTGGGTCCTGAGACAAAGCTATTCCAAGTTTTCTAAGATATCGCCATACTGATCTCCATAGTGGTTGCACAAGCCTGCACTACCACCAGCAATGGAGTAGGGTACCCCTTTCTCCACACCCTCACCAACAAGTGCTGTCATTTGAGCTTTTGATCTTAGCCATTCTGACAGGTGTGAGATGGAATCTCAGAGTCGTCTTGAGTTGCATTTCTCTGATGATTAAGGATGCTGAGCATTTCTTCAAGTGTCTCTCAGCCATTAGGGATTCCTCCTTTGTGAATTCTCTATTTAGCTCTGTCTCCCATTTTTTGATTGGATTATTTGATTTCTTGGCATTTAATTTCTTGAGTTCTTTGTAGATTGTTAAATGGTCTTGTTAAATAGATTTTGGAGGTTAGACCCAGGGACTTCTCTCTTTTTCTTTTCTGTATCCTTCTTTCTCTCCTATGTAGGAGTGAACAGACTTGAGAAAAAAATAGGACATAGACATAATATAGGAAAGATTAAGAAAAAAGGACAGATTATTGAATATGCCCTTATACCCTTGTATATTGATCCAAAATTAATATTATATTTGACTAAACTGGTATTGATCTTTGTATATTAGTGCAAAATCAAGATTGTATTGGTCTACATCGGTATTGATCTTTGTATATTGATACAAAATTAAGATTATATTTGGCCACCATGATATTGACCCTGTATATTGATGCAAAATTAAGATTGTTTTGGGCTACATAGGTATTGATCTTTGTATACTGATATAAAATTAAGATTATATTTGGCCACATTCATACTGATCTTTTGTATACTGATACAAAATTAAGGGTAACACTTTTTAAAGGTATTGCTCCTAGTAATGCTTAAAAATGAAATGTGAAGTTTTGGCCTTTTGCTACCAACTGTCATAAACTGTTTAGGATAATTAAGAAATGCAAACTAATAGTCATTCAAGCTTACCATTTTGTTAGGCACTATGACAGTCTATCACAGTTATTCTCTAAGCTAATCAGAAATTACGTTGCTGAGAGACAAGCAACATTTGCTTATCTAAATATAAGAGATTATATTTAGAGGGTCTTCAAAAACCTCTAGAGATCTGCAGAATATGGCATTCAAAGATATTTTCTTAACTTAAGATTTTTGATATCAACACATGTCAGCTCCTGACAGCACCCCCTATTCTACTCCAAGTAGAAGATGAGCATCGAAGAATCTCCAGTGGAAGATGGTTGAATTATTGGCAAGCCTATCTCTTGGCATGTAAAAACTCCTTGCTTCAACTATAGACAGAATGCTGCCAAAAAGGACAAAACTTGGAAGCAGGTAAGTCGACAGCCTAGGTCTGCCAAGACAGGGTAGGCAAGTCCTTTATAATTCCTGCTTTAAAATTAATATCTGTCAGAGAAACGGGCCAAACAGCTGAAGATTGATGCTGTAATGTATGGAGAGAAAATGGGAACTGGCCAGGCAGCCACTGGTATGTCATTTCTTAGTTTTGGAAGCTGCGGGCCCTGCACTTCCTATATAATCAGATATATTTACCCTCTCAGGTCTCTGAGGTGGTTGAAGAATAGATAGCTAGAGTCTCATAGTTAAATTTTGTGTTGTTTAGGAATCAAGAAAGTGTTCTGGATCTAAGAAGATGTTTTTAAAATTGTGATGCAAGTTAGTATGAAAGCTGAGTTAGATATAGAACTTTAAACTCATGGAGGTGGTTAGATAGTAGAATATTAAAGTCAGGTGCCAAATACATATGGACTGGCCATTGGGAATGTACGTTAAGCCATATATCTCTCATAATTGTGGCCTACTTATTTCTGCTGTTTTGTATTGTATTTATTGTTATAAGTGAAAGAACCATTTGTTGGACTGAAAGGGGGAGCTGTTGGAGGGAAAATATATACCTTAAGCTTAAAAAAAAGGAAAGAGGATGGGGGGTGGAGGGGGAAGAGGGTTGGAGGGTGGGACTGGAGGGGGGAGAAGGGAGGGGATTGTGATTGAGATGTAACTTGAAGAAATAAAAATAAATAAATAAAACATATAGTTGAGACAAAACACTATAGTGATTTTGAAAAATCACATCCCCAGCAAGTGGAATGGCATTAGTAAGATAATGCATTGCCTTGCCTCTATGTGCAATGTTAGTTGCTGAGATCTAACCTGAGAAACACAGCTACAGTCAATGGCCTGTGTCTCAACCCTCAGAGCTAACTGTGTAAGTGGAATGGACATATGTGCAAAGGACAGTCTCCTAGATGAAAATCAATATTCATTGGCTCAAGCTAACCTCCCCAAATTGTACACCCACCAATCCAATATGTCTTCATTCATCTGTCATGAATTAACACATGCTGGGAAATTACAAAATCACCTACCCTACCACAATCAGTTCCTTTTTCAAAATTGTGACATCACCAGCTGTCTGTTACACTATCTCTCCCTGTGATGTACACAATTTTAGAGGATTTTTAGTTCAGAACATGGTTGTTCTGGCAAGAGATTACATCAAAAGGCCTTCTAGTTCTGCAATGATCCAACTGGAGTACAGACATACCTTTAATCCCAGGAGAACAAGGCGAGCAGATCTCTGAGTTCAAGACTAGCCTGGTATAGAGCCAGTTCAGGTAAAGAAAAGCTTAGGTCCAGGTGTGGTGGTACATGTCTTTAATCCCAGCACACAGGAGACAGAGGCATGGAGATCTCTGGATTCTAGTCAGTTCTGTTCAGTCGGTGCGGTTGAGTGAGTTGAGAGGCAGTACGGTGGATTTGAGTTTGCAGTAGTTCATTTTGTGGAATTCAGAGTCAGTTTTACTAGGAAAGTATTACAGAGGCAGTTTGAAAGAGAACAAGCTAGACATAGGTAAAGAAAGAATGAGCCAGAGAATGACAAGGAGCCAGAAGATTAGAATTGCTAGAGTTAGTTTGAGGACAAGCAGGTCAATTCAGTGATAGGCGGAAAGAAGCCATTGTGAAACAGTCAGTTTGGAGAGGAGTTGAACTAGAACAGCTAAGTTGAACCAGCCAGTCAGAGTTCAGAAAGAACAAGAAAGGATGTGCTTAAACAGCAGTAAGTCTTAGAGGCTGAAAACATTCAGGCCTAGATTAGATTGTATGGAGGCTAGAAGCTTCCAGGACTAGGCCTAGATTTAGCAGACTGTGACGGTATGACTTGAGGATGACAATTCCATCTGGCAAAAAAGTTAGTTTTACACAACATAAGCTAGTCTTCGTATTCTGGTCTGACAGGAGAAGCTGTGCTCCATGGGCAAATATTTTTCCTCTTATTGCAATGGACAGTTGACTGTATGACTCAAATGGGTAATTTTAAAACTGAGTACAGCCTTGTAACTGAAGATTTTAGTTTGCTTAATCAAGAAGACAAGGTCATTGTCCTGGGGAGTAACAGATTGGGATCAAGGTGACCTCAGTCAACATAGGAAAGCTTGTCTCAGAAACATATTTCTAAAAGACTGGAGGTGCAGCTGTTCTAGAATTAATATCCACTCCCAAGGAGAAATCACTCTATACACTTAAGAGATTAATAGCGAAAAATCTCTTTACTGATAGCATGCATTCAGCTCTGGCTACTGTGCAAAGAGGAGCAGCCTAGAACAGATTTTGCATTCCACATATGCTGTCATCCTTAAGGCTCTTTTAGGTTCAGGCCCCAGTGAACTTTGAACAATTTAAATAAGGACAGGAGACTGCAAGTTTAGCCTCCAAGGCAGATGGAGTTATATACAGCAAATCTATCTTCTAGATCATAATATGAGATCTAGAAA
>CAJQZJ010028390.1:16146-29700 GCA_907164525.1 Lophiomys imhausi | reverse complement strand
ATTAGAAGAGGGCGTTATGGTGATATGTGTGACAGGAACTCAGAAAATGTAAGTAGCGCTTACACTTAACTGGCTCTTGCCATTAGCAGAAGTACTGTTTTTGTTGGCTCAAAGATTCCCTTTGCCTTCCCAAAGGTTTATAACACAAACGCATGTTCCGTGCTGCCCTCTGGGTTATAAAAGGGACAATGATATCTGAGACACAGACTCAAGAGGCATGTCATAATACATCCTGGCAAAAGGATCATATCAAAGGATATGTGACTCCATTTCTACCGGATTAATCTCCAGGAGAGCTTGAGAACTTGGCTCCATTTTATGGTTCCCTTAGTGGCCTGGCTGGACTTCTCCACCAAGAGTTTGGCTGAGGGCTAGCCCCTGATAAGACCAGAATACTCTGAAGTCCCCAGGACAATGCCCAGATCAACTTATATTAATAAGAACACCTGGTTTTGGAGAGCCATTTCCACCTCCAGGGGAGAAACACTCACAGCAACTGGTAAGGACCAATCCCAGGGATGGCCTGTAGCTCTACACAGCTCCCGGAAAGGGGCTCAGTCCTATGGGCTCACTCAGTGACCTAGCAGGCTGAAGTGTTCCTGAAGGATGGAGTATACAGTCTTTACATGAGAGGGAGGTGCAGTCAAATGTGTTTCTCTAAACAGCATGTCAGGATCTCCCAGTGCTCACTCAGCTTAGACACTGCTAATGGTCTTTTTGTGACTAGATGACACTTCTCAGTTGAAAACACTCGCGATTAAGGTAAAATAACTACTTACCAGGCTGCACAGAGGAAGACAGGCCAGCATCCACTGCTGCGCCATTCGTGCTAGCTACTGACAGACTCCCTTTCTTGGGGTCTTGGTGTTCTTCTAGGACCACAAACTGCAGAAAAGAAAAGAGAGAGGACACTTGTAATTCACAAGCTACCCTGATAAGCATTTAACTGCAGCTGATTAGACACATTCAATGGAATGCGAAAGTGGCCTTAACTTGTCTTTCGCTAATAAGAGAATTCATTTTTTAAAATTTCTTTTTATTATTTTAGTACGTGTACAGATGTTTTGACTACAAATATATTTGTGCATTATGTGTATGCCCGATGCCCATGGAGACCAGAGAAGGCATTAGATCCCTTGGAACTGGCTATGAGTCACCATATGACTGCTAGCAATCAAATCCCAGTCCTCTGGAGGAGTAGCCAGTGATCTAAACTGCTGAGCCATCTCTCCAGCCCAAGATATTCCAGTTTTAACTAGAATATCTTGTATGAATTTCTCCTAGAGCATACAATTATCTTTACTGAAGAATCTGTTCTGATTCTGGAATCATAAGTAAGAATCTTGGATTTCTGGGGACGATGGTTTTGCTGCAAATAGTATAAGCATTGATAGGAATCACAAGTACTAATCATCAGCAAGATAAATAATGCCACATGTATATATGTATGGGCTACCACTGTGTGTGTGTGTGCGTGTGTGAAGTTCTACATAACTCATTTAAGCATACTATCAAGTCCCAAGAAATTAAGGTCACTAGAACTACTAGCATAATTACTATTTGGAAGGATCCATCAGCTGTGTCCTCATGGTTGAGCAGCTTAGGAGCCAGAGTGCTGAAAGGGAGGCCCAGATAACCACAGCAGCATTTCTCTTTACTCAACAAACGGTCGGTCATTTTGTTATTGTTTGCATTGTCCAAACTGACTGTGCACTTGCAATGCAGGCTGAGCAGAGCTGACTAGCCTGCATCCATGTCAGACAGGTTAGATATTAAAAGAAATCAAACATAAAAAGGAAGAATAGAAGTAAGTCATGCTCTGGGATATAGGATACAGGCTAGTGAAGTCCTTCCTTGTCAATAAGTAACCAGGGGAAGGGCTGCCCCAAGCTTTGGACTGACTAGGTGGTTCAGAAAGGAGACCTCCACAGGAAGGACCTAGAACTCGGAGTAAAGGATGTAGGAAAAAAATCTCTATCTATCTTTCTCATCAGGAGATGAGTAGGGAGGCTTAATGAGTGGAGTCAGTTAGGAAATAGGGAGAGAAAATCTGGTGATGAAGAGCGACTGTCAGCACTGTGCTTTTCTTCTCTCTTTTTATTTCTCACCACACTAGACACCCTGAGTCTCCTCCTCATTAATGGTGTCTCTGCAGTGACATATTGCAGCATCAATACAAGGGCCTGCTGTGTAAGGGCATAGGCTCATTATTTCTGGCTCCCGTCAAGATGCACACTGCAAATTTTCCAACCGTGAGCCTCGCTGTTGGAGTATACAGGCTCCAGAACTCTGGCTGAAATGGAAGGCAGCTGATGGGAGCAGATTTGTTTCTGCTGCTTCTCCTCCAGGTTTGGGAACTCAGCTCTCCCCAACTCCCCCTGACTTGTGCAGCAGCAGCTGGCGTGGACAGCAGCTATGACAGCTGGGAGGGCACAGCTCAGCAGCCCTGGCTTCCGGACACAGCTTGGAGCCGACAAGCTGCTCACCACCACAGTGTGGATTTTTGATTTTTTTTTTTTATTTAAAAGAGACACACATGCAAAAACCACTTCTCCTCTCCTATGATTTAAATAAGATTAATTAAACTTGCAATCTAAATCACTATGGCCCATCAAATGCAATGAAGGTAACTTAGTCATTCACAAAGTCATGAGAGCCCTAAGAACCGAGAGCTACTGCCCATAGAGGATACCCAAATCACATGGTTGTGGCATTTATGAAGACTGAGCCTAGCATCTTCGGAAATCTATACTGAAGAAGAACAGAGTTATACTGAAGAGGATCACAGGTCCAGAAGTTAAAGTACTTGGTGAAGTTTGGCTGGAAGCTAAGGCATCCAGCTGGCAGTTGAAACTGATTTCAATTTCTATGAAGATCATGAAGAAAGAAGAAGATGAATAGTGGTTCTTATCAAGCCAATTCTTAGCTTCATGTACTTCGATAACCTTACCCAAGGTTGGGGACAAGAAGACATCCCAGCCACACTGCTGTCAGGCCCGTTACTGGTCACGTTTCTGCTTGACTCTTCATAAGGGTTCTTTGGGTTTTTCAAGACCTGCTTCTGAGTCCTGAGATAAAGCAAAAAACCTGAGACAATCTCAAAATAAAAACAAAAGACCCCACTCAGCAATAGCCTGGAGCACCTATTTTGCCAAATTAAATCTATATATGGTGAGCATGTAGTCACGTACACAGTTCAAAACTTGAGTCCTAGATGCAGCTCTAAGGAGCAGTGCTGTTAACAAAAGCCAAAGAAAAGCTCACATACAGAACTCAGGATGCAGTGCAATCACAAGAAAGAGTTCTAACAAGTTTTTTTGTCAAAAATAATTCTTACCGTTTTTGTGTGTGCAGAAACATGTTTGTGTGTGTACACCTGTGTGGAAGTGTGTCCTCATATGGAGGTCAGAGGCAGACCTTGAACATATTTCTCAATTGCTGTACAGTGATGGGGTAGTGTTAAGCATTCTAAATGTTAATTAATTGGTCCTGTTTGCTGTCTGTTACTTACATTGACTCTGATTGGTTAAATAAAATGCTGAGCCTGAGATTGGGCAAAGACAGAGAAAGGTGGGACTTCCTGAGATTAGAACAGGAAGCCTGTGCTTTAGACTGAGGACTAATTCATTCCAGCCAGGAGCAGGAAGAAGGAGGACACACACCATGGGTTAGAAAAAAAGAACCTCATTCCACATGGCCTGGGACATCGGCTTAGCGTGGAGAATGGCAGTCCAAGGGGATGTATGTATGTATGGGGTCATATTTGGGTAATAGAATTAAGAGCTAGCTTAGGTGGGCCAAGATTGCTCAACTCAGGCCTAGGCTTGTTAAAATCCACGTGGTGTCTCTGTGTACTCATTTATAATGGTGGGTTAAAAATTAACAGCTGCCAATAATTGACAATAATATAAATACTAGTAAATAATTTAATCTGCCATTTTTTCTACAGTACATCTTTTTTTTTTTTTTTTTTATACAGGGTCTCTAGTAAACCCAAAGCTTGCCAACTCAGCTAGACTGGCTGCTCATGAAACCCCAGGGACCCTCCTGTGTCCATCTCCCCAGTGGGGTTACAGGTACACAGCTATGCCCTGTTTTGTTATTTTATTTTATTTTATTTTATTGAACATAGGAGCTGAGGACTTCACTGAGGCGCTCAGGCCTGTATGGCAAACACTTTACTGACTGAGTCATTTACTTTGCCCCTTCATCAGCTTTGTTATCAGGAATATGGCAGACTGATGCTGAAAGCCCACCATTTATTAGCCATTGGCTTTCAATCCGCACATGCTACTGCTCAGGCAGGCTTACCAATGCATGCATGAAATCACAACACTTGGGAGGCGGAGGCAAGAGAATCATGAGTTTGAGGCAAGTCCAGGCTCCATAGCAAGACTTTGTCTTAAAAAAAAAAAATCCAGATTTCTAAAGAATATTAAGTCACATGTGTTAATACATCAAACAAACCAAAATAATTATATCATGAATAAACTTAAAATTACTCTCTCTTTCTTTCTTTTGAGACAGGGTTTCACTATGTAGCTCTAGCTATCCTGGAACTTATTCAGTAGACCAGATTGGCCTCAAACTCATAGAGATCCACCTGCTTCTGCCTCCTGAGTGCTGGGATTAAAGGTGTGCACCACTGTGCTGGTGGAAGTTTTTGGGGTTATTTTGGTTTTGGTTTTTGTTTCTTCAACATCTATCTTTTGTTTGACATTCTTTCTAGGGGCATAACCCATTGATGACTCAACATTCTTCTACAAACATATAAACATGTATGTTTGTAACATATATATACACATATACATACAAAAACACATGAAATATATTATAAACAATATATACATAGATATGTTTGTATATCTATGCTTTATATATAAAATATGTAATATAATAAAAATATATCAACCATATATATATATATATATATATATATACACGCACATATACAGAATCCAAATAATAGGCTGAAAAGTGCAGTTAACTGATGGGCCAACAAATTAAAAGTTCAAGTTCATCTGGGAATCTTGTCTCTCAGGAGGTGACGGAAAAGGTTTTCAAGTATATGCTTCTTATTGGGAAGATAACTGTTCATATAAAACAATAATAACTGCAGGTAGCATTCATTATACCCAATACACCAGGCCTATGGTAAACTCCTAACTCAGACTAACTCAATCTCACAGTAAGTCTTGAAAGAAGTGTTCTCTCCCCAAATCTTACAGCAAAGGAAACAGTGCACCCATGAGGAGGCACGCCTGAGGTGTCCGGGCACTAACTTGGATCTGAAATGTGTGCCAGATGATGGCAGCCCATGCTGTTCACTGCTACAGAGCACTACAGCAGGGTCTTTGGGAAAAGCAACCTGACTGGTTGTGCTCAACTTCCCAGGGTATGAAACAGTTGCAACTTGAGAGCTTGCTCCACTGGTAGATGTGGTTGGATATTTATCTTCTGATAGCAGCTTGGACTCTACATATCAACAGAGAGCTGACGCCTGGCAGGAAAGTGGACCACAGCCGTAAAGTGAGGCAGTCAAACAGGACGATTTTATAACGCCCCTTCAGCCCAAGTCTTGTGATTTAGTGGATTTTTTTTTAACAGCACTTCCTAGGTGGTTTCAATTGATGATGGCACGACATTATCATTTAAAGGAAAGGAGCAGTGATGTGCCTGCTCCCGGCTCAAGGCGGTCACAGTTTTCAGCTCCTAACTTTTACTGAAAACAACGTCCAGTGACCAGAATTCCTTTCCAAGTTAGGGAAGATAATGATTTTCTCTAACAAAAAGCGGTTTTTGTGGGTAATTATCAGCAGGCAGCCATGAAACCTTACAGTTGTGCTGGCTGGTGTGGGCATGTGATGCTAAGGAGCCTGGGCTGCAATATGCTAGAGGTGGGTGAGCACATGTATGGTGGATGTAGCTCATGTACAGGTCCTGGGCCCAGTCCTCGCCGAAGTGAAGGGTCACAAAACTTAGACACGTGCAATGACTGGAGAAGAAAAGGAAGGGCAGTGACACTGTCATGCAGCAAAGTCCGGGCTTCTTACAAAAGATTATCCCTCCTTTTAAATTCAGTAAATATTTCACTCAACTTCGTCTCAACGAAGCAGGCATTCTCTTGGGGAAGGGCTTAGAAAAGGGGCGTCTAGTTTCATGGAAGAGAAAGAATTACCTGTAGTAGTACGCCCCCCAGGTCCCCAAGAGGAGCAGCAGGACCAGCACAACCACACAGACAGCCATTACAGTAACGTTGCGTTCCTGCCTGTAGCCAGCGTGGCGCAGCTCCCACCATCGCAAGTCGCGGTGCTGACATCGCTCCCCGACGTAGCCAACGACGCAGCTGTTGATGACACATAAACAGAGGTCAGCCGAGAGCCCAGCACCTGACACTTACAAAATCAATGTGCACGGTCTCTAATCCTTCACCTTTCTATCTCCGGCTTTGGGAGCCTGCGGTGTCAGGTGAAGGTGCTATGATTCCCACTGCGGCATGAGCACTGCGAGGCTTTCCCCTTTCTTGGCCTGCCATCTGGATGATGGGGAGTTATTTGCATACTACCTCTGTAAGGCATGACACAACACTGACTACAGATAACTAACCCTCAGGCTAAAGTCCTAAGGAGATTCCCTCCTTCCTTTCTCTTAAATCTTTTCAAAATAACTATGTATTTTATGGACATCTAGTGTTTTGCCTGCACGTGTGTGTGAGGATGTTGGGTTCCTGGAGTTACAGACAGCTGCGAGGTCCTATGTGAGCTTGGAATTGAACGCGGGTCCTCTGGAAGAGCAGCCAGTGGTGCTCTTAATCGCTTAGCCATCTCTCCAGCTTGAAGAGATGACCTTTCTAAACCAACACAAAGCCATTCTTCCCTAACTGCCAGGAGAGAACCTGGGAACAAACACCTGTCCAGACTTCAGTGGTCGCAGGTCAAGGAAAGAACTAGAAGTCAGAGACCTAGTTCACCACCAGGCTGTGACAAAGAACTCATGCAGGCCTTGGGCGGGAGGCAGACAGAGCCCAGGCTATGGAGGGACTGCTTGCTTTTTGTAAAACTCATCACTAACCCAAGAGAAAACATGAAAAAGAAGTAGTGACATAAGAGGCAGGTAGCTTTGAGTAAAAAGGGCCATTTTCCTATAAACTCCTTACTGTCCAATGAGATTATTACTAATGATCAGACCAATTTGTTAGCAGTGTTCTAAAGTAAGCGAACCAATGCTGCCATCTACTGGAAGTGCTTGTTTCTAGAAACCTGACCTCAGAGAAACAACTGCATTTTCTTCACACCAGAATTAACTTAAACAGAAAAAAAAATCGTAGAAGAAAAGAAATTCCCTTCTATTAGCCCCGGATCCACCATCAACCCATCCATGTCCTCACTTCATTCTAAAAGGGCCAGGGGAAGAATACACAGAAACAACAGCAGTTGCTCTGGTGGGAAGACACAGCACGGAAAACACTGTTGAAAGCTCTGGAAGGTCAGGAGTCTCTTCCCTATTCTACCTTTAGCCCTTCATAAGAAAGTGGAAACTCATTGTCTGAGGAGGGAAGAGAAGGAATAATAATTATTATTCACCTGTGACTGGCACGATACTACAAGTTGTTTTTACTTGGTATTTTTTAACTCACTTTTTTTTTTTTTTGTAGTGTTCCCTATTTTATAGGTTAAGGAAACAGATTCAGCATTAAATACTTTGTATGAGGTCACACAGCTAATGACTGGCAGGTCTGACTCACCGGTTCTCAGATGTCAGAATCTATGCTGTTTACTACATGATGTTGCTTTCAGTAGGGCTCTCTGTTCTATTCACCTCTGAAAGACGAATCTTTGAGAACTGACCATGGTAGATGGTAGGAGCTGAGGTGGAGACATGCAGATTATTCAGGCTTCCTGGGGTCTGTTTTAATTCTAGCTGATTTTGGTTATAGCTATTTATTGAAAATCCCTGGGCTGGAGAGATGGCTCAGCGGTTAAGAGCACTGGCTGCTCTTCCAGAGGTCATGAGTTCAATTCCCAGCAACCACATGGTGGCTCACAACCATCCATAATGAAATCTGGTGCCCTCTTCTGGCCTGCAGATATACCTGCAGACAGAACACTGTATACATAATAAATAAATCTTAAAAAAAAAAAAAATCCCTAACTGCCATTTTTAAAAACTGTTGGATGCTAATTGGCACCACCCGCAAATCAAAGCGATCTGGGGTCTCGAGGAACATGTCAGTCAAATGGCCAAGTGGTTCTACAGAGCTAGCCAAGCAGGCTGCAGACGCTCACAGCCTAGCAGTCAGCAGTTCACAAGAGGGTGGGGCACAGCCAGGAGTCTTTTGGATTGTTTTAACTATTCATTAGATTGGCTAACCCAAACAAATTTCCCTGGCCAATTATGTTTGAGTTTCCATGGTCAAAGAATATGAAGTTACTCTAGACCAAGTAAGGGTAAAGCAGACCTTTAAACAAGCTGTAGTCATGAATCCGTGAGGAATGGCAGAGTCGGAATCATTTTCCAATCTGACCTGTTAGTAAGAAACTTCACAGCCCTGTTGTAGGGGGTACTGCTTTGAAAAAGGTATCAGAAAGATGTCAGAAAGAAAGAAGACCTCCCCTGAGCTCAAGAGTTGGAACATCCCAAGAATCCAGGCCAGCAGAGTTATAGGGAACCAGTAGGCATGGATGCTTCAAGCCTCACTTTCCCCCCACCCCCACCCCCGCCCCGACACCATGGGCCTGGGCTCTGCATCTTGCTCCCAGCAAAGAAGGTAGAGCCTTTAGAAGCTGCTCTGCACAGAAAGACGGTGGAGTGTTCTTGATAAAGCTACACTGACAGGCGGTACTTCCCAAGGTTTGTTACTTCGGAATTAATCGGATGTAAGGGAAGTTGACAGGACACATGGAGGGAAGCACTGAAAACGGGTTAAACCACACTTTTATTAAATCAATTCAAAGTAAAGTTATGCTCCAATGATTGTGAACATCAGTGATTTTAAACACTGCTTTTGGTTAAAGGTCCTTAATGTGAGTGACATCTTCAGCATTGGATTGTTTATTTCGGACAGGGTCTCTTGTGACCCAGGCTGGCCTTGAATTAGCTATGTAGCCAAGAATGACTGAGAACTCCTGATTCTACGACCACTACCTCCCAGGCGCTGGGATTACAGGTGTGCTCCTATGCCTCTGCCCAGCTCCAGCTGAACTGCTGTTTTGTAGTAACTTGTGTTGAAAACATAACCAAAGAAAGATGATGTTTTCCCAGGGACTCAATGATAAAAAGAAAGGTGTGTTAATGGATCAGCAAAATTGGATTAAAATACATTATAGCTCTTTAGTATCCTTCATATTGCAGTAGTGATCTGGGGACTAACGTTAACTACCATGAAGGAAATAAACCATAGACAATCAACTAGACATTCAGTTTTGTAATTTTGTAATTGGCAGAATAGGATAAAGTGTGTACATAAAAAACTGATTGTTAACATTAATTATTTATTAAAAGTTAATTATTATAAATTACACTTAAAAGCATCTTGACTTAGAAAAATCACAGTATGTAAATATGAACTCGAAATCAGGTCTCCTAGAATTGAGTCCTTTTTACTAATATTTCTAAACATTTCCACAATTTTTGCCATGCTGACATGATTTTTAAAATAAGACCATATACTTGGCCAAAAAATATAGATTCTTCTTTCTCCAATAATTTAGAGTCTCTTTATTATTATTTTTAAAAAATCACAAAATTGTTGAAAATTATGACAGCTACTTTGGAGGGACTCAGGTCCAGCCATCGGAAACCTATGTACAATTGCACCATCCCTTCACATTGCTTTGAACATAGGAAGTTAGTTAAAAGTAAAATGCAGTACTGAATTAAATACTGCCTATTTGGGTTTGTGTGTGGATTTGTGTGTAGGTGTGTGTGCGAGGGCATGTGGAGACGAGAAGTTGACATCAAGTGTCTTCCTCTTTTGCTCTCCACTTCTAAAAGAATATGAATTTGAATGTATGTGTGTGTGTGTGTGTGTGTGTGTGTGTGTATGCATACACAGATGCCTTACAGCATGTGCGCAGGTTAGAGGACAGCTTGCATGAGTGTGTTCTCTCCTTCCACCAAGTGGGTCTCATGGTCTTAACTCAGGTCCCAGACTTGGCGGGGAGCCTACTGGCCAGACCTTACACCTTATAATTAGAGACACGGTCTCTCACTGATCGGCAAGCACCAGGGATCCTCTATGTCCACTTCTCTAGTGCTGGGATAAGAGCTTTCATTGCCCTACCTGGCTTTTTAGATGAAGCTGACCTCAGGTTTCCTCTCTTTGCAGTGAGCACTTGACTCACCCTTCCCAGCCCTACAGGTAGCTTTTCTTACACAGGAGAGGTTTTCTGGGTGAGCTCAATGGGAGCATCTCAGAGTTCTAGGTATTCTGAATCTTTTCAAACAGCAGCTGTTTCATCCCTCAACAGTCGTTGCCAAGACAACAATGAAAAATGGATCATTAGGAAGAAAACTTTTTTTCTAAGCTTTAAACACCAGAGGCAATAAATCCAGTGTGAATATAGGTGCAACATTTTCATAAATCTAGAATCTGGCTGAAACTAAATTGATTTTAATAAATTTCTCACAAATCTGCTTTCTTCATGTTGAATGAGGAACTGAATGTCCAGACTATGTTCATCAAATTATTTAAGTAAAAAGAAAGTCATCACTTCCTATTAAACAAAAACAAACAAACAAACCTCCTCTGTACAGATTTTACAAGCTCCCTGAAAGTCATGGACCACCAGAAAGCTGTTTGACTTACTTGCATACATAGCTGTCCACTGTTTCGACATACATGCACACACCACCATGGAGGCAATACCCATCGTGTGACGGTGGGCATCCTGGGTAACTATTTCTGACCAAATGGCGGCCATCTTCCCTGAGGATAGGGGGTGTGGTAGAGCCTGGAATAGTCAAAGATATTACTTTTGTTATGAGTTTCTATGAACACTTGTCCATAGTGGAAGCATCAGGACTGTTAACTCTCACCTTCCTACCCAAGAGCCAAGCCCTGTTTCTCTTGGATTATCAGATATAAAGCATACTAGAGGCAAAGAAAGAATGGACAATCTTAAATCTGAAATGAACAACTGGGTTCTTTGTAAGGCTTACAAGCTACCCAGCAACACAGAACTCATTGCCCTCCAAATCCAGGGATTCATAAATATTTCCCCCATAAAATGCTTTCTTCTAAAACCGATTTAACGTTTAGGGGACCCCCTTCAAACAGGAGACTATAGCAACTAGTGGGAAGAAAATGTTACAGTAACTGAGGAAAGTCAAGATGCAACGTCTCCTGGCTTTGAGTAGTTTCCTGTTCCTCAAAGGAAAGGCATTGGGGCTTGCAACTGACTAAGAAGTTTTTCAGGTTGCCCTAAAATTCATGGCATAGATTTTACAAGCTCTCCGAAAGTCATGGACCACCAGAAAGCCTCCCAACTCCTAGGACTGCAGGCACCAGCCACCACACCTACCTTCAACACCTTTTAAGCAGAGAAAATTATCTGAGAAAAAAAATCACTATAAAACCCAGAGACCAGGAAAGTAAGAATGTCCCTGAAGGTACTTTCTGTCTACAGAGCTGAGAGGGCAAGAGTCCCTGTCCTGGCTACCAGGGCCTTTTGTGGGGTGCTGCCTGTATAAATGACGAAGCAAAAGTCAGTACTGGTGACTGTTTTAAGAGAAACAAAAGCTGGCTGAGTTGCCAATTCACATCAAGACATGCTGATTTTAAAAACATAATTTAAAAATTCTTGAAAGTAAACTGGGCATGTTGGTGTACACCGTTAATTCCAGCACTTGGGAGGCAGAGGCAGGTGGATTTCTGAGTTTGAGATCAGCCTGGTCTACAGAGCAATTTCCAGGTCAGCCAAGGCTACACAGAAAAACCCTGTCTCCAAGAATCAACAATAACAAACAAGAAAAATCCTATAAAGTGACTCTTCCCCCATCACTGGCCCACACTACTGTAGTTGCTAGAGTCTGCTGTTGCCTCAGCTCTGCTGGGCAATATGGTGCATGGCCTGCAGTCCATACTGCAGTGTGCTGTGTGCGTAAAATACATACCAGAGTTTAAGATTCAGCATCAAAATTTAAGTAGATGTAAAGTTCTATACAGATTAGCCCTGAAAGTCTTAACTTTTTTGTTTGCTTGTTTTTCATTTTTAATTCATTTTTTGATTTTGTTTTTTTCATTTGTTTGTTTTTTTGTGAGTGTTTTTCTCTTTTGAGACAGGGTTTCTCTGTGTAGCCCTGGCTGTTCTGGAACTCACTGGAACTCACATAGACCAGGCTGGCCTGGCTGAACTTGGGGATCTACCTGTATCTACCGCCCAAGTACTGGGATTAAAGGTGTGTGCCACCATACCCAGCTAGTCTTAACATCTGTATATACTGAAATAAACAAAAATATACTATTAAAAGTCCAGATATAGTCTTGCCCTGCGTAGATAGCCCAGCAAAGTTTTGCCACAGCCTCTGAAACCAACCAATCAATGGGAAAGGAGTCACAGAGTTAAGAGAAACACCTATACAGAACTGAGTGATGATGACAATAATAATAAAAATGATGCTGTGAAATGAACAAAGCCAGGATCCCTCAAGTTCTACAGCCCAGCACCAACTTGGTGATGAAATCCAGCTCTTCAGCCCAATTAAACAGTGACTTCTAGAATCTCCAAGGCAAACAAATGGAGCACAGATTTTCTGAACCAGGTTCCTCCCAGCTGATCTAGACCACCCATCCACCTACCCTGGCAAGTCAGTCCAGGCGCAGATGGGCGGCCTGCGCAGGAGCAGTTGTAGCCTCCCTCCGTGTTGGTGCAGTTGGCATTCTCGCCGCAGCTGTGCGCCCCCTGCTGGCACTCATCAATGTCTGTCCCAGGAGTGAGAGGAGAAAGGGAGTGCAGAGAAGGGAAAGGGTTAACCACGGACTCCACTGTCTAGAAGGGCTTCTTCACCTGCGTGGTACTTCATGTTCAGGGCCCTATGAATGTTAGGGAGTGCTGTCATAAATGCTGGAAGTAAAGGTCACTCTGTCCATGGCTGCACATCTATTCAGGGAGTCTAGGCTTCTGACAGGATTTCCCTCCGCTTGGAAGGAAACACTTCAAGACTTCTGCAGGCCAGATAGAAGTAAAGCACCTCCAGCGAACTGCCTTTCATATCCTAAAACTCAGATCTCATTTCTGTAACTAGATGTTCATCCATTGACATAAATGGCCTATCAAGGGGCATGGCGGCACACACCTTTAATCCCAGTACGAGGGAGGCAGAGGCAGGTCAATCTCTGTGAGTTTGAGGCCAGCCTGGTCTACAGTGTGAGTTCCAGGACAGCCAAGGCTATGCAAAGAAAAGCCTTGATCAAAAAACAAAACCAAGCCGGGCGGTGGTGGTGCACGCCTTTAATCCCAGCACTTGGGAGGCAGAGGCAGGTGGATCATTGTGAGTTCGAGGCCAACCTGGTCTACAAAGCGAGTCCAGGACAGCCAGAGCTGTTACACAGAG
>CAJQZJ010028390.1:0-16136 GCA_907164525.1 Lophiomys imhausi | reverse complement strand
GCCAGAGCTGTTACACAGAGAAACCCTGTCTCGAAAAACCAAAAAAACAAAAACAAAAAAAGAAAAAAAAAAGAAGGAAAAAGAAAAGGAATATCAAATACAACACTTTCCTAAACATAAGTATGAACTATGTACATAAGTAAGCCCTCCTTTAGCCCTGCTGCGAGCCTGTGTTCTTCTGAGCGGCTACTGCCCTAATGATTAGATCTTTCCATTGTCTGAACTAAGTTACTTGATGGAGAGCTACCTGGATATATTCCAGCATCTCCTCCGGACCACTCCCAAACACCAGAACCTCACCTGCTCCCGAGACCACATGATGATGAGCCTGTGACCATGCCACTTGGGGACATGTCAGAGGCTTTTCTGTTAAGTACAGCTGTGCTTCTAGCATGGCAAGACTTGCCCTGTGGGAGCACTGGGCTCTGTAAAGGTATCTAGTCTCCTAGTCCATATGGTGCTATCAGTTCAAAATACATGCCAGAGTTTAAGTATTAGTATGCAAGTTAAAATGTAAACATCTAAAATAGTTATTGCATAGTAAAATGTTAATATTTAGATATATTAGAGCACACAAAAGGTACTATTAAATTAATATCAACTGTTTCCTTTTAATTTCCATAAAACAGCAGCTAGAATGCTTAAGAGAGGGCCGAGGAAAGTAAAAACTACAATAGCCACCCCTCAGATTTCATCTTCTGTGTCCATAACACAATCCATCTGCCAATGGTAGGGGCCAATATTCATACCTTGACAATCCACCTCCCAGCAAACTGATCTGAGACGGGCTTTGCAAGGAGCTAACTAAGGTTAGATGAGAATAGGAAGACAGTACCCTGTTGGAACTGTGTCTTTAACAGACAAAGGAGCACCAGGGTTCCTACACATCACAGAGGAGAGACTGGGAGGATGTGGCGAGAAAGTGGTTTCCATAAGTCAGTAGGGCTCACTTACCAGACTGTACCAGCCAGCACTGCATGTAGGGCTGCAGCCCCTTGAGCTGTGGGAGAGCGTTTCTGCACCCTATGTCACGCTGCATACTGTGTGTGCTGTGCTAGTCCACTGCTCACACACACACCACCTGCACTTAACACTGGTTCCCACTCCCCAGATACTTGGTTGGTTCACATCTGGATACTCCTCACTCCTTCACACTTCTGCTTAACTAATATTTATTCATTCTCCACAGTCCCTCCAAAATGACACTTCAGATTTCCTTCAGGAAATCTTGCCCAAGACCTCAAGTAGATATTCCCTCCAGTTCTCAGCTTCATGTGTTTCTGCTTCTCTCATGCTGTGTGTCTGTCTTTGTCTCTTACCAAAGCTGTGTTTCTTTTAGACCATGGTCCATTGGCAAGCAAGACCCAGCTTCTTCATAGTGATATTCCTCACAGCTGCTAGTGCCTTTGTACTCAACAGAGACTAAGGACATTGAACCACTATCAGGAATGGATCAACTTCTGTCCTTTGTTTTCTATGAGTTTCAATTCCTTCTTTTTCTGGAAGTTCTGAGATTGAACCTCTGGCCTCACATACGCTACAAAAGCACTCTACCTCTGAACCATGCCTCCAGACCTGGAAACAAACTAAAGCAGAATTCCTGCTGGGGTCTCAAGTTAGAAATGCTCTCACCTTTTTGGTTGTGAGCCTGTCCTTTAACAGCTGAGCCATATCTCCATGCTGGGTGGCGGCGGTGCACACCTTTAATCCCAGAACCCAGGAAGAAGAGGCAGGTGGATTTCTGTGAGTTAAAGGCCAGACTGGTCTACAGAGCTAGTTTGAGCACAGTCAAGGTTACACAAAGAAACCATGTCTCGAAAACAAACAAAGAAAAGAAAGAAAAAACGAAGCAAAAGAAATCCTCTTTCAACTTGAGAGAACTTACTCTTTCTAAAGCAAAACCAACAATGCACTGTTGAAATGCTTTCATTTAATTGTGTGTGTTTCTGTGGACTTGTGGAGGTCAAAGGACAGCTCACAGAAGCTAATTCTTTCCAACCTTTATGTGGGTCTTAGGGAGTGACTCAGTCCATTAGGCTTGGCAGCAAATACCTTTACCCACTGAACTGTCTAACTAGCCCAACAACACTTTTCTATAGAATGTATGTGCCAGGCAATCACCTACGCACTCACTTATTTTATGTCAACTTGACACAGGACAGAGTCATCTGAGAGGAGAGAACCTTAATTGAGAAAATGCCTCCAGAAGATTGGGCTGTAGCAAGCCTGCAGAGCATTTTCTTAATTAGTGATTGATGTGGGAGATCCAGCCCATTGTGGGTGGTGCCACTGTTTTATAAGAAAGCAGGCTGAGCAAGCCACGAGAGCAAGCTAGTAAGCAGGGCGCCTCCATGGCCATCAGCTCCTGCCTCCAGTTTCCTGCCCCGTTTGAGTTCCTGTACTGGCTTCCCTCAGTGACGGACTTACCTGGAACTGTAAACTGAAATAAACCCTTTCCCCCCCAAGTTGCTTTGGTCAAGGTGTTTCATCACAGCAACAGGAACCATAATTAAGACACCTATCCTCAAACACACACACAAACACACACACATACACACACACATGCATGCATGTTCAAACACACACATGGTCAAAGAGAGACATACTGAGGTACAATGGCAAAAACTACAACCACACCTATGTCTTTTATAGTCCTGAAGAGCTCAGGGAAGCAGGCAGGGTGGGGCTATGACACTCTTTGGCACATTTGATACTAGGAGGTAGTAATAAGAGTGGGAATCTAGAGTCTAAAGAGTTTAAGTCTCTGAGAAAATATACCTTCTTTTCTCTTTAAAGGAAATGAAATATGAAGTCTGTTTGCCCAAAATATCTGTGAGCCTGCTTAATTAGTGCAGTGGCATTTTCCTGACTGCCTGCCAAATATGTGCTTAAAAGTGTGTTTTCAGATGTCTGTGCACTGCACAGAACTATTCTGATAAAGTCTAGCTTAAGTAAACCAGATCCACAAATGGGCAGTCATGACCTTCACATGTGAGAGAAAACATCGTCATTTGAGTTTATCAGGGCATCTGCCCTTTACTGTTTGTTTTCAGAAGAAGGAAAGGAAAAGACTAGAAGCGGAGCTGGGAAGCCCTGGGAAAACAGCTAAGCGCTGGACTAGGTGAGGGTGGCCTAGGGCAAGCCTCCACTTGTGCAGTGACACCTGGGGCAGCAGAAGACATCCACAGAGTGAACTCCCAGCCTACAGCCCCACCCAGCCCTTGGCAGAGGAAGATGGTTATGAAAAGGTTTTCAATCATTCTGGACTTGCAGCGAATGTCAGTGCTGGAAGTTCTCATCCATTCAACTATCAAGAAACACCCTAGGCCTGCCTTGGAGCCACCTTTCTTTATGTACACAGTGATCTCTAAACCACCCACGCCAGTTCTGCAGTTCATGGCAGCCCAGTGGCTAAACTCAGTACAAAGAAGTGCTGACCTAGTGCCCACCCACGGACAGCTTACCGCCCTGAACACTAATGCACCTTCATCCCCCAAGTCCCAAAGAATGAACTAAAAAGGCAAAGAATGTGGGCTTACCTCAGTGGCTTAGCTTTCGCAGTTGTGGCCAAGAAATTGTTACTAGACCTAAACTCTGTCTCTCTGCACAGGTCACAGAACTTCTCTTTTATTCTTGACATGTGTTTCACTCAAATTATATCCTGCCTCCTTTAGGCCCACAGCAACCACGACTCTCTGACTCTCTTCAGCTTGCCTGATCCCCCTCCCTGGCCCATTGGCCCCTGCGCTGGCTCGCTCACCCAAACAGTAGATCCCATCTCCTTCGTAGCCTTCTGAGCACACGCAGACATAGCCACCTTCAGTGTTGACACACTTGGATGAGGTGAGAGGGCAGCTTGAGCTACCCAGCCCACATTCATCTATATCTGTGGGGGAAATTATGGGCATGTGAAACATTTCTCAACCTGTGGGTCTCGACCCACACAGGATCACATATCACATGTGCTGCATATCAGATATTTACATTACAATTCATAACAGTAGAAAAGTGACAGTTATGAAGTAGGAACGAAATAATTTTATGGTTGGAGGTCAGCACAACACAAGGAACTGTACCAAAGGATCGCAGTGTAAGGACGGTTGAGAACCAGTGCTTTAGGCAACCTTGGAAACATATAACAGGAATAGTAAGAAAGACCAAACCTTCACATACTCCATCACTCAGCTGCTAACAGGTACTGTTAGCAAATACAATGTAAGCTGTACATCTTGGGTTTGAAGCCCATTTCTTTTTTTTGTTTGTTTGTTTTTTTCGAGACAGGGTTTCTCTGTTTAACAGCTCTGGCTGTTCTGGACTCGCTTTGTAGACCACGCTGGCCTCGAACTCACAAAGATCCGCCTGCCTCTGCCTCCCAAGTGCTGGGATTAAAGGCGTGCACCACCACCGCCCGGCTGAAGCCCATTTCTTGATTAGTGTTTTTACGAATTTCCCACCTGCCTAGATAGCTAATTATGCACAAGTAAGTTTCTTTCTGCCAGAGTTTTTAAGATGACATGGGATGACATTTTCCCAGTAATCGTTAACTTACAATCTGAAGCTATCAATATAAAACAGACATCTATTTGAGGTAATCTATTTGTTTCACTAAAACATATAGAAACCATATACTAGGTTTCTCTGAGGAAAATGTTCTATTTTTGTGAATTTGTAAGTTTGACTTGAGCTCAAATGCATGCATCTTAGTGTCAACTTGATTCTTTGCCTAACTTTACTACAACATCAGTATGAGTGATATTATATAAATATGCTTATATGTCTCATTTCCTATACATACAATTTTTTTTTAACATCAAATAATTTATTTAAACCTATTGATTACTTAAATCCTTGTGGAGATTTTTAAGTTAGTAAAAGTAAAAAGAATGCTTTTGGTTCACCACTTTTCAAATTTGTGTATTTGGCCTTTGCTCTCACCAAAACACAGGTTTCCATCCCCTGCAAATCCTTCCAAACACTGGCACGCAGCAGCCTCTCCCTCTGAAACACAGCGAGCATGCCTGCCACATCCCCCTGGGCCACAGTCATCTTGATCTGCCAACAGAGAGAACCTCATGCAATTATTTCCAGTCTTCAGAGGAGAAAGTGGACCTCAATGTGCTGCTGGACAGAGCATCCCTGCACCTCCTCCCTGAAGTTTGTGCATGGGCTAGCCTCCAAACAGAAAGAACTCATCAAGTCTGTCTACTGTGCCTGTTTTCACTAGATTTAAAAGATTTAACTGCTGCTTCCATGTACCGTTGTACAACCTTCAGTTGGATTTGTGTGAGTGTGTGTGTGTACATCAGTGTGTGTCTGTGTGTGTGCATGTGTGTGTCTGTGTGCGTGTGTGTGTATCTGTGTGCATGTGTGTGTGTCTGTGTGTGTTTGCTAGCTTGGCTTTGCTTTGGTTTTTTGGTTGTTGTTTTGCTGCTCTGGCTTTTTGACAAGTTCATAGTAAAGTAGCCAAGGCTGGCCCTAACAGGAGACCCTCCTGCCTCATTGTCTCACATGAGGTAAATGTCAACCTTAAAGAACCATTTGGTGTCCAGGGAGCTCTGTGTGGGCTTGTTAATAAGTATTTTAAAGTGTCTGCACGTTTGAAATACTAATAGATTCCAAGTTCAAAAGGATTTTACTCAAAAATTCCCAAGCATTGTGACATGCACCTATTCTTCTCCCAAAATACACAGACTTGTATGTAGCAAGCAGACCTGTTTATGACAGAGATTGACTTGCAGAAAGATCTACTGTCAATTCACTAATATCATGTTTCATGTCTCATAGGATATATGTCACAGTGCATGCTTGTTATCAAGATTTATGCACTGACTTGTAAGCCTCCTGGCACTTCTGCACAGTCACAAACCTTGCACGTCAAACGCTGTAGAGGGATCGATTCATTTCATACTCCATTGAAATGCAAAGTCCCCAGGGGACAGAGTTGCATGTCAAACCACAGACAAGCAAGTTTTTCTTTGTTTCTTGCTTTTATGTCTTAACTACTTGTGCACACAACCATTTCACAAATGCCACCCACCACCTCCTTCTTTGAGTTGGAATATCTGACACACCCCAGGAGTCTATGATCATCACCTATCTGGTCACTCGTAAGTTTGCATAGAGTATACAGGAGCGATGAAAAGAAGCCTTCTGAAGCTTGTTTCTAAATCAAAGTTTATATGCTTTAAGCTGGATTTGAGTCCCACATGACTGCAGACACTGGGATAATTGTGTTTTGGTTTTTTGTTGTTTTGTTTTGATTTTTCAAGACAGGGTTTCACTGTGTAGCCCTGGCTGTCCCAAAACTCACTCTGTAAACCACGCTGGTATCAGATTTACAGAGACTCACCTGTTTCTGCTTCCATGAGTGCTGGGATTAAAGGCGTGCAACACCACTGCCGGCAATAATTGTTTTTGTGTTTCATATGCTTAACCAAGATTCTCATGGGTGAGCACATGCTTTTTATGTTTACTTGGTCACACTGTGTCACTCACAACCCAGGATGGGTACATTCAAACATTTAGTTCCCAAATCACAAGGCTGCTAAGAGTAGGGGTGGACCGTATCCAATCACAGCAAAGGTTTAAAACCACTGTACAATTATTAGAATATGATTCAGGGCTCTTGGAAACCTTGCATCAGCTTAGCATAATGGAAAGCAACAGCATTCAGTAGAAGGCATGGGTTACAATTGGCATTCTTTCTGTGATAGGCTAGCTGTGGACACAGTGGCAAAGCTCACCTTCTGCTTTATATTATGAGCAGAGATTTCTGATATGGCTGCTGTTTTCTGTAAGTGCTGAAGTCCAAAGAAAAAGTGACTGTTTAAAAAAATCCCCTCCAAATTAAAATTTACTACACTTATCTAAATAAAGATAACAAAGAAGGGCATCGTCAGGGCTGTAGATTTGGTTCAATGGCTAAGAGCACTTGCTTTTCTTTCAGAGGACCACAGTTCAATTCCCAGCACCCATATGGCTGCACACAGACATCTGTAACTCCAGTCTCAGGGGATTTGACAGGACCAGGCACCCATGTGATGCATAGACATGCATGCATGCCAAACACTCATACACATAAAACAATTAAAATGTTTTAATAATTAAAAGAACGGCATGGTGGCATCTTAATAATTAGGATGGAAGGTGTACCCCAGTAATCCTAACGTGGCTAAGCCTTGGGGTTGAGCCCCAGCACTTAAGAAACAAAGCCCCATATACCAGAAGAAACTCTGGGAACTAAACTGTAAAAATAAAATTCACTGAGAAGTACCTAACATATTACCCAGGTCCTACTGAGTGATAAAAATAGAGTAATGAAGGATGCAAACAAAGACTCTCCTGTCTTGCATTACCTTTGAAGGCTGAGAGAATGCAAAGCCAAACAGAGACTATTACATAAGTCCTCACAGGACTCTGATTGCATCACCACGCCTTGGCTCCCAACAGTCGTCCATGTCCCCTTTGTCATGTATCTTCATCTGGCAATCTCTCTTAAGTGTGATAGAATATGCTCGAGGAACCTGGATGTGTCCCCAGTGAGTCTGAAAGGGGGTCTTTAACCCACTAATATTGATTGATAATGATTTATTTGATTAGACTATTCTCACATTAAGCTATGACTATGCAGGTTGAGGCCATATTTAGCCTGCCCTGGTATCCCCAGCACATAGTATAGTGGCCAAATAAATATATTTGTAATATAACAAATTTTTCTGGAACTTTTTTTTAAACAGGAATTAGTTATTTGGTCATACTTTCTTTTTTAAAACTTCAAATATTTATATTTGTGTGTGTATTAGATTCATGTTCATGTGTGTGCAGGTATGTGGAGGCCAGAAGTTGATGCTGCATATCTTCCTCAATCATTTTCTACCTGAATATTTTTTTGAGTGAATGTCTCTCAGTGTACATGAGTTTGCTGATTCAAACTGGCTGGCTAGCAAGCCCCAGGGGTCTTCCTTCATCCACATCCTCGACACTTGGATTACAAGTGCAAGCTGCCGTGCCTTTTTTTTTCTCTGTGTATCAGCCCTGGCTGTCCTGGAACTTGCTCTGTAGACCAGGTTGGCCTCAAACTCATACTCATAAAGATCTGCCTACCTCTGCCTCCTGCATGCTGGGATTAAAGGCGTGAGCCGCGGGTTCTGGGGATCCTAACTCAGGTCCTCATGTTTGTGTAGTAAGCACTTTACCAATGGAATCATCTCTCCAGTCTATATAATCACAATTTTCAAAATCTTTAGTCAAGTCACTAACAAATATATCTCAGTCTCAGTTTTTAGATTTATAAACCAACAGGATACAACATGAGTCAAAAATTTAAAATATAATTAAAACATGGTAGATGTTAAAAGTCCATGCAAATATTAATTATCATCATTACTAAAAGTATGTACTTCTTTATATGATCAAAAATCATACTGGTGGCACATGAGATCTTGAGCCCTAAACATTAACTCTTTAGACTACAGGAGTCGGACAGAGACTTCCTTAATTGTCCTCTCATGGAGTCTTCAAACATTTTTAAAGCAACAGACACTATGCTAACACAAAATGTTAATCAGGGCTGAGGAGCTGTCCCTGTGGATAAAGTTAGGACCCCCAGAATTTAGGTAAATGACAGGTGGATGTGGTGGCCTCCCTATAATCCCAAGACTTGGGAAATGGAGATGGGATTGTCAGGAGCAAGTTGTGGGTTCAAGAGAGAGACCCTGTCTTAATATATACAGTGGATATTCATAAAATATATGTAATATGTAATATATATATATATATAAAATATGTATGAATTAAATGTCAGAGTCAAAGTGATCCACACTGTGTGAATGGCAGTGAACTGGGAGACAGAGTGGGCTTGTAGCAGCTCTAGGGCTCATTTGAAAACTACTTGCCTTAGAGTGAACACAGAACATAATAGACTCAGGGCCCCTAAAGTTGCTACATATTAAACAAATCATTTGACCTTCTGTTGACAAATGTGCGACATAGACAAAGAATTCTAACATTTGCTGTTTATAGAGTTTCTGTAGTAATTAAGGTGCCCAGTTGATGCTGTTCATCAATTGCTACCAACTTTTCACAAGGGCTAAATAGAGCAAGTGCCCACCACAGAGGGTATAGGTGGGCAGACACTTAAGAGAGAGCAAGTGCCCACCACAGAGGGTACGGGTGGGCAGACACTTAAGACAGAGCAAGTGCCCACTACAGAGGGTATGGGTGGGCAGACACTTAAGTCACTTCTGTCCTAATTGTCACTTCTGTTTCCAACTAAACTTCAAAGGGTTCAGCCTAGAGGTTCTCAGCATGGACAATTCACGTGTAACCCAATACTGCTGCACACGCTTTTCAAAAGAGGAGGACCTGAGTCCAAGTTTGGGCTGTGGTACATTTAGCTACTACTATATCAAGGAGAGTACACAATTTCTTACTGGTATAATGGAAGCTGTTAGAACTCACAATTTACTCCTGATACCATGATTTCAGCCACTAACGTGTGTTGGGGTTCTGTACTGTTATCTTCTGGTTCTTCAGCCCTAGTGGAGTTGTCCAACGTTGTGACCTCTTTACTCAGATTAGTGTTGTCACCTGTGGGACAAAGACTCAATTAGTTAAACCTATCCATTTCAAGGAAGTTTGACTTAATTTTGTTGATGGTTATTTATTGGTTATGAGTTCAGACTCATTTCAGTAAGAAGACTGAGGAAAATGAAAAGGGTTTGGTGGGAGCCAACTGGGAAGGAAAATGGGGTTCTTTTAAATAAAGAACAACACTCTTTCTGAATATAATCAGCTCAGAATCACAGACCACAATAACAAGAAGTTCTGGGGACAATTAATATAGTTCATCACTTCTCCCCAATCTGTGTTTTATACTAGCTCCTTCCTTTGTTCTGCTTTCACATTTATAATAGCCTGATTTAACTGCATTTTCAAAGTTGACATGCATAAAAAGCCACACAGCTCACTGCTCCTCGAAAGAAGGCAATGGACTCCCAAAGGCAGCACTTTGCTCCACAGACCCCTGGAGCACCAAGGCTACTGTTTGCCTCTCCCACCGTGTTTCCATTAATATTGGTACATCGAGGCAGTGGTAGGAAAGACTGTGCTTCCACAGCAAAAGGAATGACACCAATGTCCACCAGGAGCTGAGCCCTCCACTCCCCACTCTGGGCCCTCACAGTTAATACAAAAATTCACTTTACAGGGAGCTCATGGTAAAAGAGCAAGCATTGCTAGTCTTTAGACCTCTTGGCCATTAGCTCTGGAATTTTACTGCTCTATATAATAAAGTAAGCAATGCGCATGAAAGGCTTCCGGTTTCTACTGAAGTTATGATAGCTGCCTAGATGAGAAGCATGCAAGTAACTTTTGAGTTGTGAGCTGAAATCTCCCTTTCTCTGCTCAGTATAATTAATCTCAAAGAATAATGGACAGGCAAACTGTGCTATCTAGACGTGGGTGTTTGGCAAGGATTGCCTCAAAAATGAAAGAAGCGAGCCTGCCACTCCCAAGAGAAACAGCTGGCAGCATTTGCTTCATACATCGGATTCTTCATTGCAGGTAAGGGCCTGTCCAATTCTGACAGTACCCAAAGAACAATATTCCCTCTAAGACTATTAAACAGCACACCCTTCAATGGGCTGTTAAGTGACACGCCCCCCCCCCCAACCTCATGCCTCTAAAAGGCCACATGTGCTTCCCAACATAGAAACAGACAGGAGACTCCGACTGCTGTCTGTCCTGCTAGATTGAAAGACAGAAATGTATAAAAATGCCTCTCTTCTCACTATACACTTCTTGCTTTAGAAAATATATGTATTTAGTGATTATAAAATGTGCTATGTTGATAAATATTAGGCTTGTTGTTAATATGATTTGAATTAGGATTAAAATTTTTCAATATCCTAAGAACTGATAAATATAGTCCACATATACAAAAGCCTTTTGGGGATCTTAATAAGTCTTTTAAGAGCATAAAAGAGTTCTGAGTCTAAGAAGTATGAAACTATTATCCTAAGGCAACAAATTAATAGGAAAAAAATCTCTGAAAACCTAATATCCAACTCCATTCCTCAGACAGAGCAATCTATTCACTGTTATCAACCTGTCACTTAGCTTATATTTATAACATGCCTACTAAATAATTACACACTTTTTAAAGGGCTTAAAAATATAAATTATCTTTGGCACATTTTTGGTAGGAAGACACAAAAAGATGACTCCAGATATGCGTAGTTTGGACATGCACTGAAGGCAGAAAGGTCATGTATCATGAAAGGCTTCTCTCCCTCCTTTCTTGTTGATATAGTAAAGCTATTTCTATAAAGGATTCAAGTTTTCCTATTAAGACATAGATGTGGGAAGGAGGTTGTCTTTTGTGAACCCTAAAATTAAGAACATAACATTTGTAAACAAAATGTCTTTAAATGTTTTCATGTGGTGGACAATGGGGACATTTATTTCTAAGCCCCAGCGCACCCCACTACAAGTAGGTGGAGGGAATGTGAAGCTTAGAGCTTTTACAATTAGAAGTCAATTTAATTTAGTCTGTAATAAACTAAAAAACACACTGGGCGAGTGCAGAAACCCAAACCCACTCAGCATTCCTGAAGCCGCAGGAGCACTTAATAATACAAAACATTATGGCCATCAAAAGCACGAGCAGGGATGCCCCACTCTACAGAGCCCGGGTGACGTAATTCTGCTATACAGTATGCTGTTACCAGCCAGTATCTGTTGATCCTTTTGAGCAAGACACATTTTCCCATTCTGGGCTTTCACAAAACCTTCACGACACAAACACTTGGCAGTTCCGAAGCTCTCTTGGCAGATATGTTCGCAGCCTCCATTCTTGTGCAAGCAGGGGTCAGCACCTGATAGAGAAGAGAGGGAAGGTGCACATGGCTCTGGAGATGCCAAGGATGTTGCTGATGCAAATCAAAGACATCTTTGGGTGAGAACTCAGCCACTGTAAATGGAAGGTGTCTACAGCTCTCTCCCAAGAATTCCTGCAGGAAGGCCATGATTCTAAGACAGCTCAGAGTGTTGTTCCCTTCTGTGTATTTCCTGAGCAGAGACAGTAATTCAGTTCATAAGCCTCCTTGCTCTGTGTGATTCCTACTTCCTGACCCATGCTCTAGTCAAACTCAGAGGTCCTCAGGAGGAGGAGCTGCTAGAGGGAGCAGAGCGACTCCTCCTTGGCTTGTTCCTTGCTGCTGCTCACCACCTGGCCTAAGGGGTAGTGGGCTTCCATGGGAGCCCAAGGTGGGGAGAAGTTCTATGGAAAAAAATCTCAGCTGCCTGAATCCATAACTGTTAACATATCAAATAATTCTATTTGCTGCTAAGAATTCCAAAATGGTACTTTTTTCTATTAGGTTGTTTATACTTTGTGATAATCTATATCTAATTTATCCATCCATGCATCCATCCATCCATCATCCATCTATCATCCATCTATCTATCTATCTATCTATCTATCTATCTATCTATCTATCTATCATCTCTTCAGTGTGAAAAGAGTCTAAATTGGTTACCCTTATTTTCTGTACACTGAGTCTTTGAAATGTATTAAATAAGTAAAATGAAGCAAGAGGAAGGATATGGCTGGTGACATAAAGCCCAGATCATTAAAATCACCATATTAGGGATAAAATACAAATTACCAAACTACCAAGCTTGTCTGGGTTTTGATTCAAACAATGTCCAAATCTTGGAACATAACACTTATGCAGACAGGTTAAAAAAAATCACAAAATCCCCTCCACACCCACAGCCTGCCACCATTGGTTAACAGAGCCACAGTCTCCAGTGCAGGAGGGCCTGTGGGATTTCTCCAGTGTACCTGGTTTTGCCAATGGATGGACCACAACCAGTGACGAAGGCTTCAGCATGCTGCCTTGGAGACGTACCCTATTGTGACCAGTCCTCTTGTTCACCCTTATTACCGATGGGATAGCCCAATCTGAGAACCACACATGGTCCTCAAACACGGCTACAGCAAATGGGTGACCTGGAAGCAATGAAAAGGTCACTCAGTACAGACACTTTCTCTTCACAAAGGGGCAATGAAAAGGTCACTCAGTACAGACACTTTCTCTTCACAAAGGGGCACTTATAACAGGAGCATACTTAAAACCACTGCATTACATCACGGCGAGTTTTTTGGTAATTCTTGATCTGGGCTGCCTGTCATTTAAGTGGCTGTTATAGGCAGGAGAATGAACTCACACGTAATTAGGATCCCCCCCCCCCCGCCCCGCTTCCTTAATTTAGGTGACTGAACAAGCATTTTTTCAAAATCCCCATCTCTATCACCATATTCCTGAGTTAGCCTTTCCTGTCTGCTCTCTCTTTTTAGATATTAGTCCAGGACTGGGCTTCTGGTTCCTTACTTCTCCTAGGCCTTCACCACCAAGAATGACCTCAGCTCTTCACGCTCACTGTCCTAAGCTACAGGCTCAGCCTGCTAGCATCATGCCTTCTTTACTAATGGCCTCCTTCCCTTATCCCTTTAGCCTCTCTGACTCTTTCTTGCCAAGCAAAGGGTGTCTTCTGAACACATTATCTGGAACCTCCAATTTCAGAGCTCCTATTGACCATCCAGTGGGCTGCCTTCTGAGCCCTCAACCAAGACCACCTCTGCGGGCCTCTGGAATGGACAGGAGAGGGGATTCAAGTATTACTAATCAGGGAAATGACACACAGTGTCTCAAGCAGAGTGAAGGAGGCATGCATTTGAAAGCTTCCATCATGCCTCCTCACATTTACCAGATGAAACCAATGTCTCCCCCATGTGGTGCAGAACTCAACTTTGTCAAGAGCATAGCAAGTCTTTACCACGATCAAGCAGGATGTTTAGCACTCCTCTCAGTGTCTAGTCCTTTGTCCAAAAGTAAAACTATAAATACATCATGGAAATTTCTTTTACCTGACTATTGTTCTCTTTATTGTGGTTAGAAAACACATACACAGGGGCTGGGGAGATGACTCAGAGGTTAAGAGCACTGGCTGTTCTTCCAAAGGTCCCAGGTTCAAATCCCAGCACCCACATGGCAGTTCACAAATGTCTGTAATGGCTGGACATGGTGGCACACACCTTTGATCCCAGCACTCGGGAGGCAGAAGCAGGTGGATCTCTTTGAGGTCAAAGTCAGCCTGGTCTACAGAGTGAGTCCTGGATAGCCAGGGCTGTTACACAGAGAAACCCTGTCTCAAAAATAAAAACAAACAAACAAACAAAACACATAACACAAAATTTACCACCTTCGCCCCCATGTACAGTTCAGCAGTGCTAAGTACACTCACACACCACTGTGCAACCAATCTCTAGAATTTTTGCATTTTTGAAAACCTTAAATTCTATGCTGACTTCCTTCCAGCCCCTCATTCCACTCTGTGTTTGCATGAGGCTGCCTACTCTGGATTACCATGAGCAAGTGTTCAGCATTTGTCTTTTTATCCACTTAGCATAATGTCCTCAAGGTTTGTTCATCTGAAGCATGTGTTAGAATTAACTAGGATGCTTCAACAAATATATTGGACATAATCTTCCTTTATCTTAAGGTAAAGAGCCACAATTAATTGTAATTTAATTAAAGATGAATTCATTCAACCTTTTCATTAAAAATCCTGAACTGCTGGACTCAAAAGATGGCTCAGTGACTTAGAGCACAGACTGCTCTTCCAGAGGACTCAGGTTAGAGCACCTACACCAGCACGGTGTCTCACAACTGTCTCTCATTCTAGTTCCAGGGGATGCAATGTCCTCTTCTTGCCCCACATGGCACCAGACATGCATGCTGGCAAACGAGCCATACACATAAAGAAAAATAAAATCCTGAACTGTAAATTGAGAAAACACCACATATATTACAGTAGATGGCGCACTAGAGTAGGAATGATGAAACAATTAAACATAACTTTATCTAATAACACTATTCTGATTGTAATAGCACTAGAAATATATATGCTAAAGGGCTATGGGTCTACCCACAGTGCTTTCCTATCCATTTAATCCCCAGCTCCATTTAATTCCCAGCACCATCTAAATTGGATATGGGGAACTATAGGCCTATCATCTCAGTACTCTGGAGGTAAGGCAGGAAGATCCAGAGTTCAAGATCATACTCCACTATAGAAAGTTCAAATCCAGCCTGAGGTACCTGAGACTTTGTCTCAAAAACAGATAAAATAATATATTATACACTATGTTTTTTTGGATTCAGAATGTTATGTTTTCTTCTGATTAGGAATGTTCATGTATTTACCTACCTCTTATAATGAAGGTATAATTATATTTACTTGGGTGGCATTTAAAAAAATAAAATATACCTCCTCTACTAGACTCTATGCATTACAGAAATTGTATTTGTTTTAGCTGCTATTACATCTCTACTTCCTGTGAGAAGTCAATGAATGTCTAGCAAATGTATAGATAGATAAGGTCCAGCTATGTATGAAAGCTTATCATTGTTTATGAAGAATATAGTTATTTTAAAGAATCTTAGACATATGTACAATTTAAGTATTTCTCTTGCTCTAGTTCATTTTATACTATCTAAAAAGCTTTTGTCTCTAAACTAAAGAGAATTGGCAAGAAAACTATTTTATTATTTCCTTACTAAATGAGAATGAGTTTTGAGCTTCCCAACCAGTGCCTAAATCCCTAAAACACCTCCAACCCTTCCAGGTTCTCATTTTTTTCTTACACCAACCTGCTATCAGACCCTCTCTAATTTTTATTCACAAGAAGTTTTAATACCCTAATCTTCTATTTCACTTTTTAATAGCATTGCAGTTTCAGCCTTCATGAACTGATGTCTGGACAACCATGGTAGCTTGCTCATCAATTTCCTTCTCCTTAGATTTCAACCTGACCACTGCACTGTAATCTACGTGGTCACCGTGAAATGCCAATCTTGTTACATATGTCTCTTGTTCAAGAAACTCAAAGTTAGGTGCGGTCACTTTATCCTGACAGTTCTGCTTACCACATGGCGGAATTCAAAAGGGCCAGTATAGATCCCCTGAGTCCAAAGGAATGTCGTACTGCACTAGTAGTTCTGTTATAGGCTACAGTGTGTGTATGTGTGTGTGTGTGTGTGTGTGTGTGTGTGTGTGTGTGTGTGTGT
>CAJQZJ010028389.1:0-14502 GCA_907164525.1 Lophiomys imhausi | reverse complement strand
TATGTCATTTTTTAGTTTTGGAAGCTGCAGGCCCTGCACTTCCTATATAATCAGATATATTTATCCCTCTCAGGTCTCTGAGGTGGTTGAAGACTAGATAGCTAGAGTCTCATAGTTAAATTTTGAGTTGTTTAGGAATCAAGAGGGTGTTCCGGATCTAAGAAGATATTTTTAAAAGTATGAGGCAAGTTAGTATGAAAGCTGAGTTAGATATAGAACTTTAAACTCATGGAGATGGTTAGATAGTAGAATGTTAAAGTCAGGTGCCAAATACATATGGACTGGACATTGGGAATGTATGCTAAGCCATACAACTCTTATAATTGTGGCCTATTTATTTCTGTTGTTTTGTATTGTATTTATAGTTATAAGAAAAAGAACCAGCCGGGCAGTGGTGGCGCACGCCTTTAATCCCAGCACTTGGGAGGCAGAGGCAGGTGGATCTTTGCGAGTTCGAGACCAGCCTGGTCTACAAAGTGAGTCCAGGACAGCCAGGGCTACACAGAAAAACCCTGTCTCGAAAAACCAAAAAAAAAAAAAAAAAAAAAAAGAAAAAGAACCATTTTTTGGACTGAAAGGGAGAGCTGTTGGGGGGAAAATGAAATACCTTAATCTAAAAAAAAAAAAAGAAGAGGATGGGGGGGTTGAGGGCGAGGAGGGTGGAAGGGTGGGACTGGAGGGGCGAGTAGGGAGGGAATTGTGATTGAGATGTAACTTGAAGAAATAAAAAATTATTAAAAAAAAAAAAAAAGAAACTGCCCACAGAGCCCGAATATCAGATGTCCTGCATTTTAAAGGGTCCACAAGGGCCGGGTGTGGTGGCTTACGGCTTTAATCCCAGCACTTGGGAGGCAGTGGCAGGTGGATCTCTGTGAGTTCAAGACCAGCCTGGTCTACAAAGTGAGTTTAGGACAGTCAAGGTTACACTGAGAAACCCTGTCTCGAAAAACCAAACAAAACAAAACAAAAAAACCCCACTGGTTGTTCTTCCAAAGGACCAGGGTTCAAAACCCAGCACACAAATGGCAGTTCACAGCTGTCTGTAATGGCTGGGCGTGGTGGCACACGCCTTTAATCCCAGCACTCGGGAGACAGAGGTAGGCAGATTTCTGTGAGTTCCAGGATAGCCAGGACTACACAGACACCCTGTCTGGGGGGGCGGGGAGAGAAAAAGAAACCCACCTTCCAAACTACAGAGAGCCTGGGCGTGATATTGCACGCCTTTAATCCCAACACTCAGATGATAGGATCTCCGAGAGTTCAAGACCAGTCTGTTTTACATAGACCAGGCCACTCAGGCACCCTCGAAAACAAACTAAACAATCATTCTTCTGGGACTGGAGAATGCTCAGAGTTTGGAATTCCTAATGTATAGTCCCCTACTCTCCCTGCCGCAGACTCTTCTCCTCACCCGACCCCACAATCCCTGCACTGTCAATTCTCCATCCAGTCTTCATCTACCCTCGGCCCAGGCAGGGTAGGTACCCCTCAGTCTCACCCCGAGTCCTCCGCAGAACTCTCACCCCGGACCTCGGCTTCATGACTCCAGCCCCGCCTTCCCGCCCCTCCCCGCAGGCCGGCCGCCTCACCCCTCGGTGTACTCGGCCTGCAGCAGACCCAGGTAGGCTTCCCATTTGTTGCCGACGATCTTCCCGCAGGTGAAGCAGCGCACCGGGATGATCATGGCGACGTGTGGCGTGCAAGCTGCCGGCTGCAGTTCTTCAAGGCCCTCCCCGGGCGCGCCCATAGCGCGCGGGGCCCATTGCGCCCGAGCTCCGCCCCGCGTGATCCTGAGCCCCGCCCCGCATCTCCCCGAACCTCGCCGCAGCCCTGCCCCGGCTCCCGCGATCACAGTGACGCGGCGTTGTTCTCGGCCGGCGCCCACCTGGAGCTCCTAGAGCCTGCGTGCCCGTGGCAGCATCCTGGGAGCCCCCTCCGGCCGTGGTGGTACAGCCCGGCGCTACGGCGTCCGAGCGAGGCCGAAAGGCCCGCAGCGCCTGCGGTTCGCGTTTCTCGTGTCTGCTTGACGGACCGCGACTCCGCGGAGTGGCGGCGCGCGCAGGTACGGTGGGTCTGCGGGCTGGGGTACCGCCGGCACGAACTCATGCAGCAGACTCAAGCTAAAATGTGGCAACAGGTGGTGGCGCGGCCGAGGCACGGGCTGCCAATTCAGTACGGTTAAGGCGGTCTTCCCGCCTCCTGACCTGGACTCTAAGGGGTATCAGTCTGGAGCCCTAACCCCAGGTGCCCAGAGCCGGGCTGTGGAGTTGGGAGCGTCCCTTCCCTTCCGCCGCTGCAGAACCTTCGGTGGTATGGTGTCCCGGTCCCCGACGATGGCCTCCCGCGCTCAGCAGCCTCTCCTTCCCTGAGAAGAGCCTTTTCCCGCGGAGAGGAGCTGGGCGATGGTCCGGGAAGGCGTCGTGGAGGAGGCACCCTATGAGCAGAACTTTTAGCCTCTTTCTCCCGGGATATTTGGCTCAGACATCGAGATTGCCTGCAGGACCGCTAGGGGCCACAGGTCTGCACCTGGAGGTGACCAAAGAACTTAAGGGAATGGACGAGGTGCTGGTTTCTGGGGAATGTATCAACCCGGCCGCAGCGTCTTCTTGCTGTGCGGGGGGGCGGGGCGGGGGGGGCTACCCTTGGGAGGACGAGGCAGCTTCCAATGAGAAGTTGGAGAGACTCGGTAGAGCTTGGGAAGTTTGGTTAGAGTGAAGCCTCTGGGATCCTAGACATTTGCCAGATGCCTCCGGAAAGCAAACGCTGTACTCTCCTTCGTTGCAGGGAAGGTTGAGAAGGGTCTCCTGGGCCTTGAGTGTAGCTGGTCAGAGCCACTGCCCAACGGGTGGTTGTGCCCCCGCTGTCACCCTGTACAGCCTCCCTAGCAGCTTTTGCCATCCCCATGGAACCACGTGCAGAGCCACGAGTTAGGCGACTTCCCGGTCCTGTCCCCTCCCCCAACATCCTGCCCTGGCCAGAGGGGCAGTGGGGGCCTGTGAGTCACTGTGGCCTGGGATCAGACTCAGGATCAGGACTGAAGATTGCTGGTAGCCGGAGGTGAGGGTGCCAAGGGAGTGGGTTAGGAGGTGATCTGTAGGGTGGGCCCTAAGGATGGGGTGGAGGCCCCAGGCTTCTTGGAGGAGGGGCCCAGTTCGGTCGGCCCCTGGAAGACTTGTTTACTTAGGAAGAGTTCGGAGCGAAGCCTGTGCCAAGTTGACATTCCTGGAATTCCTCTGTGTGTATGTGTGTGTAAAGCCCACTAACTTCCAGTGCCTTCCTGTGTGTGTGTGTGTGTGTGTGTGTGTGTGTGTGTGTGTGAAGCCCACCAACTTCCAGTGCCTTTTGTGGGTGGTGGCATCCTCTCCTCCCCTAGTTCCTGCTCCAGCTCCCTGGATTCCCAGAAATGGCCCAGGCTAGAGAACTCCAGGCTGCTGCCCAGCCTTTGCTTATATCCCAGAGGGGTGTGTGGGACAGGAAGGGGGTGGGGGCAGTGCTGTAGGTCAGTTCTCTCCAGAGCCCTGGCCGGGATCCCAGGCTCTGCTTCTGCCCCTACCTTTTCCTAAATGTTGCGGGGTTCCCATGTGGGACTGTGGTGGGGAGAGAGATGTGGGTCGCTTGTACGTGCCAGTTCAGCTAGTGTTCCCCCCAAACAAACTGGTCTTTGCCTGGCAAATGGCTTTATGAGAATGGGTGCTCAGCCTCCTGTAGGGAGTGGAGGGCACATTGAGGGAGATGTTTCTGTGCAGTTTCTAACCCATTTGCCACAGTTCCTGCCAGGGGAGGGGTCACTTCAGGGCAAGGGATAAGGAGGAAACCCATGACTGAAGTTTTAGCTGCCCCTCCCACCCTGGGTGTTGTCGTGAAAACAGCCAGCCAAAAGAGGGTGCTGCCCCAGGGGCTAGAGTGCTGGGCTGGGCTTCAGCTGGCTTTACCCCCTGGACCTAGTAGATCACAGCCTTAGTTTCCCCATTTGTAAAGCTCTGGTGGGAGCAGAGGCACCCAGTGGGAGAGTTTCAGTTCCTCCACTTAAGGCTGGCTGTGAGCTGGGAGAAGGGGTCGAAATGACTTTTCCCGGGAACTCCAAACCTTGTGCCGTCCTTAGGGTATGGAGTGCACACACACTCCCACACTTCACTCCCAGGCCGTAGCTGTGGCAGACACACTTTGCTGTCCAAAGAGCTCTTGGAGTGGTTGAAACTGAAGTGATTAACTCAAGAACTGTGGGCTATTGAGATTGGGGCACTTGGGGGCCCAGTGCTTGGGGGGGTCCCCACCATGGCGGGCGGGGCAGATGTGCTTTGTTCACACGATTAAGCATCCCGCTGGGTCTCTATTAGGTCCTTTCTATTTCCATTGTCACAGGAGCTGTAACAGAGAAATTCCGGAGGGTGCAAGGCAAAAAGTGGAGGGAAGGTGCCGTTTGGGGTGGCCAGCGAGCCTAGGAAGAATGACGGGCTCTTTTGCTGGCTTCGCACAACCATTCCTGGCTTTGTCCCTGAAGTAGTGGGAGGCTAGAGGTGTGTCTTCAGACTCTAGGAGCTCTTGTTAGCTCCTACAGTGTCTAATTCTTGGTGGGCAGTGTCGGCACCAGGAATTTGTGGTGCTCTTGGCCAGGGTGGGTTTCTAGGGCAGGCACTGGGGCCCAGCAGAGGCTGAAGCCACAGCAGGAAGGCAGACACCACAGACTGTTTGTGTTGGTACGACTCTCCCCGCCTCCTCAAAGAAGCCGCAGAGCCTCCCAGCCTCCCGTACAGTGTAGGTGGGGTGCTGTTCTGCTCTCCCTCCTGAGCTAGCTGGGCTAGGGAGTCCAAACGCTTTGCTTCCTGGCAACTGCTTGCCACAGGCAGCCATGGTCAAACTTTGCCTAGAGTTTGGGCAGGTCTCTTTTTGAGTAGGAACCTGGTCTGGCCAGGTGGGCCACGTTTTCCTTCTGTACCTCCTCACAACTGAGGAGGGTTTCTTGTCTCAGGGCCCTGCGGGCAGATGGCTCCTATGTCCAGACCAGTGCCAGGGTGTGGAGGAAAGCACCCCCTCCTGACTCAGACTTGCCTTGTCCCTTCACTGTTATTGATCAGCTTATGAATTCTGTACTTTGCAACAGAAATGGACCTGGTCCTAAGGTGACTGTCTGCTAGATCAGTCCCTGTTCATGTTAGTTTTATAGGCAGGAGAGGGGCTCATGGTTCAAAGGACAGCATCCTAAATGCTAGGCTCAATGCAGAAACCAGACTGACTCTCCTTTGCCCCAAGAATTTCTGGCTCCTCTTGGGGAGCTCTTCCTATCCTCTTCCAGTTTTGGCTGTCAGTTACTTTCTATTGTTGTGATGAAGAACATGACCAAAGAAATTTGGAGAGATTTCTTTTTTTTAAATTTTATTTTAAGTTATATAATTTTTTTTTTTTTGGTTTTTCGAGACAGGGTTTCTCTGTGTAACTCTGGCTGTTCTGGACTCACTTTGTAGACCAGGCTGGCCTTGAACTTGCAAAGATCCGCCTGCCTCTGCCTCCCAAGTGCTGAGATTAAAGGCGTGCGCCACCACTGCCCAGCAATATATATATATATATATATATATATATATATATATTTTTTTTTTTTGGTTTTTCGAGACAGGGTTTCTCTGTGTAACCCTGGCTGTCCTGGACTCACTTTGTAGACCAGGCTGGCCTCGAACTCACAAAGATCCGCCTGCCTCTGCCTCCCAAGTGCTGGGATTAAAGGCGTGCGCCACCACCGCCCGGCGCAATATATATTTTTAAAAAATGTATTCATAGCTGGGTGTGGTGGACCACAACTTTAATTCCAGCACTCCGGAGGTAGAGACAGGCTGATCTCTGTGAGTTCGAGGCCAGCCTGGTCTACAGAGTGAGTTCCAGATAGCCAGGGCTACATAGAAAAACCTTGTCTTGCCGGGCGGTGGTGGCGCACGCCTTTAATCCCAGCACTTGGGAGGCAGAGGCAGGCGGATCTTTGTGAGTTCGAGGCCAGCCTGGTCTACAAAGTGAGTCCAGGACAGCCAAGGATACACAGAGAAACCCTGTCTCGAAAAACCAAAAAAAAAAAAAAAAAAAAAAAGAAAAACCTTGTCTTGAAAAACCAAAAAAAATTTTTTCTTCTCTCATACATAACATCCTGACCACAATTCCCCCTCCCTCTACTCCTCCAGCACCCCCTCACACCTCCCCTCTCCCCCAGATCCACTCCTCCTCCATTTCCCTTCAGAAAGGAGCAGGCCGCCCAGGGATATCAACTGAACAAACACTTCATAACAAGTTAGAATAAAATTAGGCACAAACCCTCATATCAAGACTGGATGAGGCAACCCAGTAGGAGGAAAAGGGTTCCAAGATCAGGCAAAAGAGTCAGAGACATCCCCTACCCCTCCAATTAGGAATCCCAAGGAACACCAAGCTACACAACCATAACATATATGCAGAGGCCCCAGCTCAGACCCATACAGGCTCCCTGATTGTTGCCCCAGTGAGAGATTTTATCTTACAATCCATTATGAAAGGAAGTCAGAACAGGAACTTGAGTTAGGAAGTAAAGCAGAGGCCAACAAGGAATGCTGCTTACTGGCTTGCTCTTCATGGCTCTCTTTTTTATTTTTATTTTTTGGTTTTTTTGTGACAGAGTTTTTCTGTGTATCCCTGGTTGTCCTGGACTCTCTTTGTAGACCAGGCTGGCTTTGAACTCACAGAGATCCGCCTGCCTCTGCCTCCCGAGTGCTGGGACTAAAGGTGTGCACCACCACGCACAGCCATTACAAACAGTTTTGAACTGCCATGTGGGTTCTGGGATTTGAATTCAGGTCCTTTAGAAGAACAGCTAGTGCTCTTAACTACTGAGCCATCTCTCCAGGACCTCTCTCTACATGGCTCTCTTAGCTGTCTTATACACCCCAGCACTACCTGCTCAGGGTGGCACCTCCCAAAAGTATCCTTTCACATTCATCATTAATCAAGAAAATGTCCTACAGATATGTCTACAGCTACTTTAAAAATGTTTTAATTTTATGTAGATGGGTGTTATGTCTTCATGTATATCTGAATACCATGTGCATGCATTGCCAACAGGGACCAGAAGAGGGCGTCAGACCCCCTGGAACTGCAGTTACAGATGGTCTGTAAACTGCCATGAGGGTGCTGGGATCAAATCTAGGTCCTCTAGAAGAGCAGCTAGCATGCTCTTCATTGTGAACCATCTCCATCCCCCAAGCTGTTTGCTTTTTTTTTTTTTTTTTTTTTAATTTTGAGACAAGGTCTCTCTGTGTACTCTATGCACCCCTGGCTGTCTTGGAACTCACGGTGTAGAGCACACTGTTTTGAACTCACAGAGATCCTCCTGCCTCTGCTTCCTGAGTTTTGGGATTAAGGCCAATTTGATGGAAGTATTTTCTCAATCGAGGTTCCCTCTTCTCAGAGTTAGCTTGTGCCAAGTTGGCAAAAAACTAACCAGCATAGCTTCCCCTGAGGGAAGAGGATTGAGGTTCAGGACAGCTGTTCCTGGATTGTAACACGGTGGCTTTTATTATTTCTGCTTCATTATTCACTCTATTTTTATTGTTCTTAATACCTCTACCTCCATTTCAACCCTTGTTCCTTCCAACGGCCCAACACTAGATGGGAGAGAAAGAAGGTTAAAAGGAATATGGACATAGCTCTCTTTGAGCTATTTCCTGCTGATTAGGGTCTTTAGGTTCTTTGGGGGGAAAACCAATCTCAGTAGTCACAATATCCAGAAGTCCACAATATCCAGCAAACCAGGAAACAGAGCAGTTCAGGGGAGCACCAGCAGTAACCTTTCTTCTCTGTAGCTCTCTTCTCCTCTGGGCTCTGGCTTTTTATTCCTCTCTCAAGCCCTCAAGTCATCAGAGTTTTAATATTTATTTTACATATATGAGAGTTCTATCTGCATGTACTCCTGCATGCCAGAAGAGGGTCTCAGATTCCAGTATAGATAGTTCTGATCATGTGGTTGTTGGGATTTGAACTCAGGACTTCTGGAAGAGCAAACAGTGCTCTTAACCACTGAGCCATCTCTCCAGCCCCCAAGTCCTCAGAGTTAAACTTGCTCAGCTGGCTAAGCCACATCCCTGCTAGCTCATGAGGCAGTTAATAGTTTACACCCGTGGTCTTATCTGAAGCAGCCACACACCTGGGATTAAATAAAAACATTCTCGTAACTTTTTTTTTTATTTTATTTATTTATTTATTTATTTATTTATTGGTTTTTCGAGACAGGGTTTCTCTGTTTAACAGCTCTGGCTGTCCTGGACTCGCTTTGTAGACCAGGCTGGCCTCGAACTCGCAAAGATCCGCCTGCCTCTGCCTCCCAAGTGCTGGGATTAAAGGCGTGCGCCACCACCGCCCGGCTGTAACTGTTTTTTTTTTTTTTTAATCAAAATTCTTACATTGCCATCAGAAACAACGAAATCATGCAATTTGCAGTCATAATGGATAGAATGAGAAGCTCATCCTGAGTGAGCTAACCCAGACTCAGAAGGATGCACATGGTATCTATTCACATATAATGGATTTTAGCCATAGAGTACAGGATAACCATAGAGTACAGGATAACTATACTTTTTTTTTTTTGGAGACAGGGTTTCTCTGTGTAAGAGCTTGGCTGTCCTGAACTCAATTTGTAGACCAGGCTAGCCACAAAACTTTTATTAAAACATATTAAATACCATTTTCTGTAGGTCTTTGAGGATTTTGAAAACCATCTATCATCTATCTGTCTATCTAAATAGACAAACATTGCTTGTTTCTATCTATGCACTATCTACTTAACTTCAAAAACACACAAAAGACTAAATACAGCATTTTCTGCAATTAACTAAACTAATACCTAACAAAACTATAAGTTTGATTGACTATTAATTTGCTTTTCTTTTTTTAAAGATTATTTTTTTATGTATATGGACATTCTGTCTGCAGGTACACCTGCATTCCAGGAGAGGGCATCCAATCATATAATAGATGGTTGTGAGCCACCATGTGGTTGCTGGGAATTGAACTCAGGACCTTTGGAAGAGCAGCCAGTGCTCTTAACAGCTGAGCCATCTCTCCAGCTCTTTTAGGTTTTTTGAGGGTTTCTCTGTGTATCCTTGACTGTGCTGGACTCACTTTGTAGACAAGGCTGGCCTTGAACTCTGAGATCCACCTGCCTCTGCCTCCTGAGTGCTGGGATTAAAGTCCTGTTCTATCACGCCCAGCTAATTTGTATTTGTATTTATTTATTTATTTATTTTTGCTTTTTCGAGACAGGGTTTCTCTGTAACAGCTCTGGCTGTCCTGGACTCGCTTTGTAGACCAGGTTGGCCTCGAACTCACAGAGATCCGCCTGCCTCTGCCTCTCAAGTGCTGGGATTAAAGGCATGCGCCACCACCGCCCGGCTAATTTGTATTTCTTATTTATCCTATACGTTTTTCAAAAGTAGCTTTCAAATGGGCTGGAACTAAAAATTGCATTTAAAAAAAATACAAATTAGAAGCCGGGCGGTGGTGGCGCACGCCTTTAATCCCAGCACTTGGGAGGCAGAGGTGGATCTTTGTGAGTTCGAGGCCAGCCTGGTCTACAAAGCGAGTCCAGGACAGCCAGAGATATTCAGAGAAACCCTGTCTCGAAAAAACCAAAAAAAAAAAAAATACAAATTAGGCTTATTAAGTAATTTATTTTTTTCTGAGACAGGGTTTCTCTGTGTATTGTTGGCTGTTTTCCTCAACTCACTTTGTAGACCAGGCTGGCCTTGAACTCACAGAGATCTGCTACCTCTGCCACCCGAGTGCAGTGATTGAAGTTGTGTGACACCACACCTGTGCATTGCCACACCCAGCAATTAGGCAGATGTGATTTAAACCTGGGTCCTATGGAAGGGCAGTCAGTGTTCTTAACCACTGAGCCATCTCTTCAACACCCAAATTGCACTTTTTTTTTTTTTTTGGTTTTTCGAGACAGGGTTTCTCTGTTTTAACAGCTCTGGTTGTCCTGGACTCACTTTGTAGGCCAGGCTGGCCTTGAACTCGCAAAGATCCTCCTGCCTCTGCCTCTGCCTCCCAAGCGCTGGGATTAAAGGCGTGCGCCACCACTGCCCGGCTCCAAATTGCACTTTTAAATGAGTAACAAAGATGTTTTCAATGAATTAAATGCTTTTTGTATCAACAGGGCTTTTATTTTTGTTATTGTTTTTATTTATAACCTGGTAATTCTAAGCTGCTCTTGTCTGAAATGGCTTGTACATTTTGCTGTGGGGCCTCAAGGTAGGACCCCAAAATTTCTTCCTGACTGCAAAAGGTTACCTTGTATGTCCTTGGACATACATTGATTTGTCCCATGCTTCCTCTCTCAAAGACTTTATAAATTCGAAGAAATCTCTGTTTTCTGCCACCAGAAACAACCTGTGTGCTGTTAATACTGTATTTTCCAGAGTTAATGCACAGGTCATTTTGAGATCTGGCTTGAAAAGCACTGTATTTCTCATTACGCTGGACTTGGTCTGTGAGGCTGTTATCCTTACAATTTCTTTTAAGTGGTCATACTTACCACAATATAAAACACTGGGTATTTTCTGGGTGTGGTAGCTCACACCTTTAATCCCAGAACTCCAGGAGGCAGAGGCAGGTGGATCTGAGTTCAAGGCCAACCTGGTCTACAGAGTGAGTCCAGGACAGCCAGGGCTACACAGAGAAACCCTGTCTTGGAAAAACAAAACAAAAACAAACAAAAATAATAAATAAATGCTAGAGAATTGTTCTTCACAAATCCTTGCCAAATTTTAATATGCATTTTATACATACTGACCAGATTTAAACACCAAAAGAGCCAGGCGTGGTTAATCCCAGCACTCGGGAGGCAGAGGCAGGTGGATCTCTGTGAGTCCAAGGCCAGCCTGGTCTACAGTGAGTTCCAGGACAATCAGGGATATAGAGAAATCCTGTCTCAAAACAAATAAAAAACACTGGGTATTTGATATCTGAGGCTTTTGGCGTCTACTGAAAGCTAATGGTGGTCATCTGGTAACTGTAAGCAGCACCTCTGGGGGCGCAGTTAGCTTGAGGTTATCCCTTTCTCTCTGAATTGACGTCTCTCTTTCACCCGATCTACACCTGTGTCTCCTATCTCCAGCACTTTTTGCTCTAAGCAACTCAACTTCTACTCACATGCTCCCTAGCTGCATAGCTGTTTCTGCAATCCTTTTATCATACCCCTCCACATCCACTTGCAACTTTTCAAATTGCTCAAGCATTCTCCTCATCTTTTTTTGAAACATCATACAAGAGGAAAAACAACAACATATAAAAAATCCCATCTGTGTAACTGAAAATTTTTATTTAAAACACTTATATTTATTAATACTTAACAAACACCTAAGAAACACCTATATCCTATAACCTAATACCTAAAACCTATAAACACTTAATATCTAAGAACACCTAACCAACCCTATTTTAATTTTCTTAAAAGGATATTAATATTAGCAGGTCCATTCTGGAAAACTTGAAATTAGCAGTCCTAGCAGGCAGTCTTTTGCAAGCTTAGAGTCCATTGGGACTAACTTTGGCATTTCTATGGTCAGTTTATTTCAACTACTAGATTGTGGCCAGTTTATGAGGCCAGCCTGTTTTGTTTTGTTTGAAGATAAGGTTTCTCTGTGTATACCTGGCTGTCCTGGACTCACTTTGTAGACCAGACTAGCCTTGAACTCACAGAGATCCACCTGCCTTGCCTTCCTAGAGCTGGGACTAAAGGTGTGCGCCACCACGCCTGGCTGAGGCCAGCCTGTTTTAACCACTAAACTTGAAGTTGGCTTCCTCCATCAGCTGAGAATCACTTCTATAGTCTCCTCAGCCTGTGCATGCTTCACAGCCTAGTGTTTCTCACTGCAGCCTCTGAACTCTGTCCACCTCATTCATTCTCCTGGCCCTCGCAGGCCCCTCGACGGATGTCTTTAGTGTCCAGTTTCAAAAAGTTTTCTCTCAGCTGGGCGTGATGGCACACGCCTTTAATCCCAGTACTTGGGAGGCAGAGGCAGGTGGATCTCTGTGAGTTCGAGGCCAGCCTGGTCTACAAAAGTGAGTCCAGGACAGTCAGAGCTATTACACAGAGAAACCCTGTCTTGGAAAAAAAAAAAAAAGAAAAAAGTTTTCTCTCGGCAGGTTCTACGCCTGCCTTCTCTCCCAGTCTTCTTAGGCTGGCTTACGGGATTTGCTTCAGGCTATTGAGGCCTAAAGGCTGATGAATGTTGTACCTTGCTGTACATTTCTCTGTCCTTGGGGGCAAGAGAGAGAGAGAGAGAGAGCTGTGTGTGTTGAACCCCCGAGGGGCTCCCCGAATCCTGATGCCCAAAGACCACCAATGCCCCCGATTCGCTGTAATAGACAAGAGGTTTATTTAAGCTGACGCACCAGGGTTCAACTCCCCCGTAGAGGAATGAACCCCCTAAAACGGTTCTCTGGCCCTTTAAATACACAAGCGGCTACAAGAAGGTGGGGGCACCAAGGAGTAGCTTTTTTTTTTTTTTTTTTAGCCCGCCAAGCAACAGCCACAGGTGGTGATAAAGGAACAAAGAGTATGTTAAGTAAGCCGGGCGTGGTGGCTCACGCCTTTAATCCCAGCACTTGGGAGGCAGAGGCAGGCGGATCTCTGTGAGTTTGAGGCCAGCCTGGTCTACAAAGCGAGTCCAGGAGAGCCAGGGCTGTTACACAGAGAAACCCTGTCTCGAAAAACAAAACAAAAAAAAAGAGTATGTTAAGTTAGGTGGTGACACAAGTAGGGAGTGTAGGCAAGGGACCCGAGGGGAGTCTGAACAGACCGGCCAGCTATACAAGGTTTGTTATTTTCAAGGACTGAGTTCTGTGGAAGATTTCCAGAAGGAGTGAGGTCAGGGTCTCACCACAGAGGAGAAGGCCATGTATTCATTAATTTTTACAGTCTTACATGTGGAGCTCTCTGGTTTGTATAGAGTGTAATCTCCAGGTCTTTTCCAGGGTGTCACGGGCTCATGAGTTCTCTCATGATATCTAAAGGTCCCTGTGGCTTCTCACAGCAACAGAAGTCATCCCTGGCTTGTGAAGTTTCTTAGCCATGCCCTTTCAACAGGGCATCTCATGTTTTTCACAACTGGGCTCTGCCCATCTCAGCCCCAAGTCCAATCAATGCCAAGCTCCTCTTTTATGTGCTGCCAGGTGCCAGGTTGATTGGCATACTAATACACTAAAGAGAACTAACACCTACCACATGTCTGGGCACAAAGGGGGAGATAACCTAGTGGCAGCAGCCATCATCAGCCTTTTGCTGATGTCCTGAAATACACTGTTCACTCCTACAAATCCTGCCTTCTCCTCCACAGCATTAGATACAAAATTTCCCATTATGCCTTGCCCCACATCAGGTGCCACTTGTAACACAGTGGCTGTATCCGAATTTAAAAAAAAATTGTTCAATACTTATTTATTGGTAATAATATTCACTTATAACAAATATAAACACTTTCTTAACTACTAACCCTAAAAATTCCTACATTTCCCCTATGACCTAACCACTAAACCTATTGATAACTATAACAACTATTTTCATAACCTTTCAGAAGGATACAGTCTCTGGGGCAGGTCCTCAGTCGTCAGGAACACAGTCTCTGGGGTAGACCCTTTAATGAATGCACTTAGCAGTCTTTCTTCTGGAATATCTCAGACGTAGATCCGTCAGGGTAAATTGGCTATGGCGGTTTCACTTTAAATAAGGCTTGAGGCTTTCTTCTCTCTGGGAGACCCCAGCCGTCTGTAAGCCAACTTATTCCCTTTGTACCAGCAACTCTGCCGCTCTGCCTCAGTCTTTAAAGCTGGCCACAGTTCCATTCAGGCCGCTGTTTGGACAGGTCAAACCCCTCTAGGAAAAAGCTGAGCCACAGGGTTTAGTCCTTGGCCTTTTGGTGTCTTGCTGAGGCTTTCTCTGCTCATCTGCCTCAGGAAGATCTGGCCATCAGGACACCAGCACTTTCTCCATCAGATGATACAAACTACTCGTCCTTTCTAGCGTGCGGACTGGCTAGCATCGGAGCTCACTAGCATCGTCTCTCTAGCACGGAGCCCCTAGCACACCCCCTCCCGGGCTCCATCCACTTGTCTTTAAATAGGATCACTCCTTGTCCCATCTGCTTCAGCTTAATTTGGGCTGTGCTCACTTAGCAGTTGAAAACAATGCCAGGTCATAAAGTCTTTCCTTGTTTCACCTGGCTTCAACCTTGTTTTTTAGTCTATTAAGTCTTTCCTGTTTCCTTGTTTTTAGTCCATTAAGTCTTTCCTTGTTTCCCTGTTTTTAGTTCACAAGCTGATAAGCTAATTGGTCACAGCCAAGTTGATCTTCATGCCCTGAATTAAGAGACTGTATCAGGCTGGGCGGTGGTGGCACACGCCTTTATTTCCAGCACTTGGGAGGCAGAGGCAGGCGGATCTCTGTGAGTTCGAGGCCAGCCTGGTCTACAAAAGTGAGACCAGGACAGC
>CAJQZJ010028387.1:0-30659 GCA_907164525.1 Lophiomys imhausi | reverse complement strand
CATATTTTGGAAAAATCTAATCAAAGCAGTCCACAGGAAAAACTGAGCATTCTCTAAGGCACTGAGATACAAAGAGTAGCTTCTTAGCACCAGAAACACCCAGTTTTCCAGACTACTCATTTTGTTCCCCAGCTATAATTTGGAAATTTCTTACTTTTCCAATAAACAGAATTATTTTTGTTCAGTCTATGTTTCTCTTGGAATTTTAAAGAGTCGTCAGAATCTACAAAACACAATGCCATAAGATGCTCTCAGACTGAAAGGAGTGGTGGTTTTTCTGTCTTGGCATCACTCACACATATTATGCGCATGCCTTTGGACATTCATTGTGTACTGCGCTCTTTTATGTCATGAGGCAAAGACAACGTTCAAGGAAAAGTAGCTACAGTTCACGTGTTTGTACACTTTCAGCCATTTACCACTCATACTAGTTTTGGTCTGAGGTAAGTTTTTCTTGTCACATTTATCCTTTTTCACACAAAGTTGACTCATGATATAGAGTGTCAGTTCCTTTAAAAGTAAAAGTTAAAGAAAAATTCTTTCTAAGATCAAAACCTCAAATGATGGGGGGCCAAGATGGCGGCGAACTGCACGGACGCATTTTGAATGTGGGAGAGAAGAGCCATAGAAAACACAGAGTTGTTGGACACTGTGCAAAAACCAGAGGGTCTGGCCCATCCAGGAACACTCACAGCTCACAAGGGACTGTTAAAAGTCCCAGGGCAAGGCTCTCCCCCCATCTCTTGCAGACACGGAAGCTACTAAATCTGGGATTCGACAACTCCCATTTGGAGAGGCGCCTGGTAAGATCGATACCAACACACAGCAGGCAGAATCAGAGGCCACATGGCGATCGCCCACTAGCCTACTGGGCTTCCCACACCTCAGGAGGACCTTATAACTACTTAGGAAACTTTGCAGAATAGTTGAAATCTTAACAAGGAAGAAACAGGGTGCTCAGTGGGTGATCCGCAGCTGCTTGAGCGGGAGTGGGAGGCTGGCGGGCAGAGCAGTCGGGGTGGGAAGCAGGCACAGGCGGGTGGGGCTGAAGCCCGGCGCACTTACGGCAAAGCAGCTAGGGAGTGAGGCCGGCTCAGGTGGCGGGAGGGGCCGAAGCCCCACACACCCACAGCAAAGCAGCTAGGGACTGAGGCCGGCTCAGGCGGCAGGACAGACCAAAGCCCCACGCACCCATGGCAAAGCAGCTAGGGAGGGAGGCCGGGGCAGGCGGTGGGAGGGGCCGAAGCTCCGCCCACCCACGGGGGAGCAGATAGCGAGGGAAGCGGCCAGGCCTGTGTCGGAGAATCCTAGTGGGAAACCAGAAGCCAGGGGACCATAGCTGTATTCTGGTAAACCCCGACATATTAGGTGTGGAGCTGGGCCCTGTCAGCCTCCGTGACGACAAACAAAGCCCACAAAATCTGTGCCTGGGAACCCGGTCCATACCACCAGAACCATTACAGGCTGATCACTCAGTGTGCAACATAGAGAAGTCTGAACTGGGAGCAGTGAAATAATCCTGGACCATTACTCACTACCTGGGAATAGGCTGCACCAGCTCACAGAGATCCAGGCTATTAAAACCACAGTGACCCTGAGATCCCCCTGTAAGCAACGACAGATAGCCAAGCAATTCGACTCCTTTACCAAAGCATCCCCTGTGGATCCAAGCACAGAAAACGACAAGAATAGACAGCTAACCACACCCACATGGCCAAAGGTCCAAGAGAAAATAGAAATCAAGGAAATATGACTCCAACAAAGCAGAATTAACCTAGCTCATCCAATTTGGATGACCTCACACCAACAGTAACACATGAAAACGATGACAATTCTGCATTATGGAAAGTGATAGAAGAAGAACTTAAATCTATGAAGGAATTCAAAGAAGCCACAACTTTACAAGCCAAAACAATGAAAAACACCATTGAAGAACTCCAAGCCAAGGTGACAGAGCTTGAACAGGAAAAGGATAAAGCAATGAAAGATTTTCAGACAAAAACAAGCAAGCTGGAGAAGGAAATGTACAAAACGAACAATACCATACAAGACATGAAAATAGATATAGAAACAATAAAGAAGACACAGTCAGAGTTAAAAGAGGAAGTGGAAAACCAAGGGAAGAGAACAGGAACTACGGATGTGAGTATCAACAATAGGATGCAAGAGATGGAGGACAGGATCTCAGGCATGGAAGATTCGATGGAAGAAATCAGTACAACATCCAAAGAAAATGAGAAGGCTAAAAAATCTCTCACCCACAACATCCAAGAAATCAAGGACTCAATGAAAAGACGGAACTTAAGAATCATAGGCATAGAGGAAAGAGAAGACTCCCGACTCCAAGGTCCAGGAAATATCTTCAACAAAATCATAGAAGAAAACTTCCCAAACCAGAAAAAGAGATGCCAATAAAAATCCTAGAGGCTTACAGAACACCGAACAGATTAGATCAGAAAAGAAACTCCTCTCGCCACATAATAATTGAAACACCAAATGTACAGGACAAAGAAAGAGTATTAAAAGCTGTAAGAGAAAAAGGTCAAGTCACATATAATTGCAGACCCATCAGAATTACACCTGAATTCTCCTCAGAAACTTTAAAAGCTAGAAGGGCCTGGACAGATATCCTACAAATCCTGATAGATCATAGGTGCCCAGCCAGACTACTATACCCAGCAAAACTCCCTATCAACATAGATGGAGAAATTCCATGACAAAATCAAATTTAAACAATATCTCCCCACAAACCCAGCCCTACAGAAAATCCTAGAAGGAAAATTCCATCCCAGAGAAGAAAACTTCACCCAAGAAAACAAAGGGGATAGAAAACCCCTCAGCAACTAAACCAAAGAGGCACAGGACCATCACCTATACCAAACTAATGGGAAACAACAACCCCAGGTCACTAATATCCATCAACATCAATGGACTCAACTCCCCAATAAAAAGACACAGGTTTACAGAGTGGATCCGCAAGCAAGATCCGTCCTTTTGCTGCATACAAGAAACATATCTCACTACGAAAGATAGACACTACCTCAGAGTAAAGGGCTGGGAAAAGGTTTTCCAAGCAAATGGACCCAGGAAGCAAGCTGGAGTAGCCATCCTAATATCAAACAAAACAGACTTCCAACTGAAGTTAATGAGAAAGAAAAAGAAGGGCACTATATACTCATTAAAGGGAATATTCATCAAGAGGAAATCTCAATACTGAACATCTATGCCCCAAATACAAAGGCACCTACTTTTGTAAAAGAAACACTTTTAAATCTTAAATCGCACATCGATCACAACACATTAGTAGTGGGAGACTTCAACACCCCACTCACAACAATAGACAGATCATCAAGACTGAGGCCAAACAGAGAAATATTGAGTCTAACAGAGATCATGAAACAAATGGACCTAACAGATATCTACAGAACGTTTCACCCAAACACAAAAGGAATACACCTTTTTCTCAGCACCCCACGGAACCTTCTCCAAAATCGACCACATAGTTGGACACAAAGATAGTCTCAATAGATACAAGAAAATTGAAATAACACCTTGTATCTTACCAGACCACCAAGGAATAAAGCTGGTCTTCAACAGTAAAAGAATCAACAGAAAGCCTACACACATATGGAAATTGAACAGCTTCTTACTGGATGACCACTGGGTCATGGAAGAAATAAAGAAGGAAATCAAAGACTTCTTAAAATCCAACGACAATGAAGACACAACATACCCAAACCTATGGGACACAATGAAAGCTGTGCTACGAGGAAAGTTCATAGCACTAAGTGCTTTCAAAAAGAAAATTGTGACAGCTCATATTAGTGAATTAACAGCTAAGCTGGGTGAATTGGGAAAAAAAAGAAGCAAACATGCCCAAGAGGAGCAGAAGGCAGGAAGTTATCAAACTTAGGGCTGAAATCAACAACTTAGAATCAAAAAGAACTATACAAAGAATCAATGAAACCAAGAGTTGGTTCTTCGAGAAAATCAACAAAATAGACAGACCCCTAGCCAAATTAACTAAAAGGCAAAGGGAAAGAACCCAAATCAACAAAATCAGAAATGAAAAGGGAGAAATAACAACAGACATTGAGGAGATCCAGAAAATATTCGGGCATTACTTTAAAAATCTATACTCCACCAAATTTGAAAACCTAAGTGAAATGGACAATTTCCTCGATAAATTCCACCTACTAAAACTAAATCAAAATCAGATTAACAGCTTAAACAGCCCAATAACCCCTAAGGAAGTAGAAACAGTCATTAGTAATCTCCCAACCAAAAAAAAAGCCCAGGGTCAGATGGCTTTAGCACGGAATTCTACCGGGCCTTCAAAGAGGTACTAATACCATTACTCTTCAAACTCTTCCACCACATAGAAACAGAAAGAACACTGCCAAACTCATTCTATGAGGCCTCTGTCATACTGATTCCTAAACCACACAAAGACCCAACAAAGAAAGAGAACTTCAGACCAATCTCCCTCTTGAACATAGATGCAAAGATACTTAATAAAATACTAGCAAACCGAATTCAAGAACAGATCAAAAATATCATACATCATGATCAAGTAGGCTTCATCCCAGGAATGCAGGGATGGTTCAATATATGAAAGTCTATCAATGTAATTCACCATATAAACAAGATGAAAGAAAAAAAACACATGATAATATATCTAGATGCAGAAAAAGCATTTGACAAAATCCAACACCCCTTCATGCTAAAAGTTCTGGAGAGAACGGGCATACAAGGACCATACCTAGAAATAATAAAGGCAATATACAGCAAGCCAGTAGTCAACATCAAATTAAATGAAGAGAAGCTTGAAGCATTTCCTCTAAACTCAGGGACAAGACAAGGATGTCCACTTTCACCATATCTCTTCAATATATTACTTGAAGTTCTTGCTAGAGCAATAAGACAACTAAAGGAAATCAAAGGAATAAACATTGGAAATGAAGAAGTCAAATTATCCCTATACGCAGATGATATGTTAGTATACATAAGCAACCCCAAAAACTCCACCAAAGAACTCTTACAGCTGATAAACAACTTCAGCAATGTGGCTGGATACAAAATTAACTCAAAAAAGTCAGAAGCCCTTCTTTATACAACAAACAAGCATACCGAGAAAGAAATAAAGGAAACAACCCCCTTCACAATAGCCACAAACAATATAAAATACCTGGCGGTAACTCTAACCAAGCAAGTAATGGACCTATACAACAAGAACTTCAAGCCCCTGAAGAAAGAAATGGAAGAGGCATTTAGAAGATGGAAAGATCTCCCATGCTCATGGATAGGTAGGATCAACATAATAAAAATGGCTATTCTACCAAAAGCAATATATAGATTCAATGCAATTCCTATCAAAATACCAACACAATTCTTTATAGACCTGGAAAAAGCTATACTCAACATCCTATGGAACAACAAAAAGCCCAGAATAGCTAAATCAATCCCGTACAATAAAAAAGCATCTGGAGGTATCACCATCCCAGATTTCAAGCTGTACTACAGAGCAATAATAATAAAACCAGCATGGTACTGGTATAGAAACAGACCAGTGGATCAATGGAATCGAATTGAAGACCCAAACATGGACCCACACACCTATGGCCAACTAATCTTTGACAAACAAGCCAAAACCGCACAATGGAAGAAGGACAGCATCTTCAACAAATGGTGCTGGTCCAACTGGATGTCCACTTGCAAAAGAATGAAATTAGACCCATACCTATCACCTTGTACAAAACTTAATTCCAAGTGGATCAAAGACCTTAACATAATGCCGGCCACACTAAAGACACTAGAAGAAAAAGTAGGAGAAACCCTCGAACTCATTGGCACAGGTGACAATTTCCTGAACAGAACACCAACAGCTCAGGACCTGAGATCAACAATCAATAAATGGGACCCCATGAAACTGAAAAGTTTCTGTAAGGCAAAAGACACAGTCATTAGAACAAAACGGCAACCAACAGACTGGGAGAAATTCTTCACCAACCCCACATCTTATAGAGGGCTATTATCTAAAATCTACAAAGAACTCAAGAAACTAAATGCCAAGAAACCAAATAATCCAATCAAAAAATGGGAGACGGAGCTAAATAGAGAATTCACAAAGGAGGAATCCCTAATGGCCGGACGTCACCTGAAGAAATGCCCAACATCTTTAATCATCAGAGAAATGCAACTCAAGACAACCCTGAGATTCCATCTCACACCTGTCAGAATGGCTAAGATAAAGAGCTCAAATGACAGCACATGCTGGTGAGGGTGTGGAGAAAGGGGAACCCTACTCTATTGCTGGTGGGAGTGCAGGCTTGTGTAACCACTATGGAGGTCTGTCTGAAGATATCTTTGATACCTTGGAATAACTTTGCCTCAGGACCCAGCCATACCACTTCTGGGTATACACCCAAAGGACACCTCACGGAGAAATAGGGAAGTCTCCTCATCTATGTTTATATCAGCCTTATTTGTAATATCTAGAAACTGAAAACAACCCAGATGTCCCTCAACTGAAGAATGGATTAAAAAGCTGTTGTAAATCTATAAAATGGAATATTACTCAGCTATAAGAAACAATAAAATCATGGAATTTGCAACCAAATGGATGGATCTAGAGAAGCTCATCCTGAGTGAGCTAACCCAGACTCAGAAGGATGCACACGGCATCTATTCACTTATAGTAGGATTTTAGCTATATTGTACAGGATATCTGTACTACAACCAACACACCAAAAGGAACATGGACATAAACTTTTTTTTTTCATTTCTTTTTCTTTTTCCTTTTCCTTTTTTTTCTTTTTATTTTTCCTCTCTTTTTTTGTGGTTGTTCTTTGTTTTTGTGGGTTTGTGTGTCTGTTGGTCTTTTTTTTAGTTTTTCCCCCCGTAGCAAGGAGACACCTTTCACTGGCAGTACTGCCTCGTAGGCCCCCGGTGTATGAAGAGGCTCTTGGCCCTCATATGACTCCTGATCTGTGGTGAGAGACTATTATGCAGGGACACTCCACCCCAGAGGATCAAGACGGAGGGTCAGGGGGTAGAGCATGGGAGGGTGGGGCTGGGAAGCGGGAAAAGAGGACAATATTGTAAGGATGTAACCTGCAGCAAGAAACAATTAAATTTATTAATTAAAAAAAAGCAGGTAACAATGTTAAAACACTGTAAATAAAATGAAGGATACAGCCGTTCAACCTGGTTTTATAAACCTCCAAGTGTCGAAAAAAGGTAGAGCTAAGGTAAAATACAGGAGAAATGTGGTGTTAACCCATGCCTTTATCTTCAGCAGAGACGGGAGGAGCACCATAGAGTTAGTGGACTTATAAATTCTAGAGTTGCATGGAACAGGGTGGTGAGGGTACACATCCTTAATCCCATCATTCAAGAAGAGTACACCCTTAACACCAACACACTAGAGACAGAATCAGGCAGATCTCAGAGCTCAAGGTCAGCCTGATTCAAAACAAACTCTAAATAGAGAAAAAACTTCGATCCAGGAGTGGTGGAACACATCTTTAATCCCTTCAGTAGGGAACCACAGGTCTCTAATCCCAATAATTAGAATGCAGAGACACACACATAGGATTTGGAAGGACCTAAGTTTAAAAGCTACTTACAAAAGGCCCACTCAATACAAACAAATTGTCCTTCGAGATCTCAAAATATATACACTAAAGCTGGTTTAGCTCCAAAATAACAAAATAATTTCTTCTTTAAACCAGATTGAAAGACAACACTTTATATATTGTCAAAAAACCAAATTTGCTTCAGGAGAAATATTACCTACCCCCCCCCCAAAAAAAAAGAGGGTGATTGTCCCTGAGTGAGGATTAGGGCAGGGCTCTGTTCTTATCTTTCCAGGAGAATCAAAGCATCCATTCAAGGAACCCAGGGACAACTGGACAAAGTAAACCTCAGCAGAAAACAGAATCAGACACCAAAAGAAGACGAGTGACCCAGATGATTCAGCCTGACAGACTCCCTCAATAGCTGTCTCCATCAAAAGCCTACAACCACAACAACTCAATATCGCTAAGACCGTTCAGCTCTACACAATGCCCCAGCCAGAACCTCAGTAAAACCTAGAAGTTCAGCTTCTGCCTACAAACTCCTTAGACATCTAAACAGCTGAGAACAGAAGGACTGAACATAAAAGGATTGTACTAACATTCTTAACCATTTTTCCATTTTGGTTCGGGCCCAAACAGGTTTACTACGACCCAAATCAGCAGGAAGTCATTTTAAGAGAGCGACGTCCCATACCCAGAGGGTGGGGAGGGTGTTTCTCCGCTCCCCCCCCTTTATTGGTTATTTGAAGGACAACTGAAAACTCTGTTATTTAGGGGAAGAGATTACAAGTTGTTAAGTGGTCCTATTTAATGGGTTTTGGAGGTTAGACCCAGGGTATACCTTCTTTCCCTTTTCTGTATGCTTCTTTATCTCCTATGTAGGAATGCATGGACTTGAGAAAAATTGAGACATAGATATAGCACAGGAAGGACCAAGAAAAAGGGTCAGATCATTGAATATGCCCTTATACCTTTGTATATTGATACAAAAGTAGTAGTATATTTGGCTAAAGTGGTATTGACCATTGTTTATTGTGCAAAAATAAGATTGAATTGGACTACGTCGGTATTGATATTTGTATATTGATACAAAATTAAGATTATAGTTGGCCACAATGGTATTGACCCTTGTATATGGATGCAATATTAAGATTGTATTGGGCCATATAGGCATTAATCTTTGCATATTGATACAAAATTAAGAGTATATTTAGCCACATTTGAATAGATCTTTGTATATTGATACAAAATTAAAGGTAACGCTTCCTAATGGTATCGTACCTAGAGATACTTAAAAATGAAATGTGAAGCTCTGGCCTCTTGATACCAACCGTCTTAAACTGTTTAGGATAGTTAAGAAAAACAAACTCCTAGTCATGCATGCATGTCACCTTGTTAGCTACTATGACAGTCTATCACAGATAGTCTCTAAGCTACTCAGTAATCAAGTTGTTAAGAGACAAACAACATTTGCTTATCTAAATACAAGAGATAGATAGGGCATCTTCAAAAACCCCAAGAGATCTGCAGAATATGGCATTCAAAGATGTGGTCTTAAATTACGATTTTTTTTTTATATTGTGACATATCAGCTCCTGACAGCACCCCCTATTCTACTCCAAGTAGAAGATAAGCATCGAAGAATTTCCAGTGTGAGATGGTTGAATTAGTGGCAAGCCTATCTCTTGGCATGTAAAAACTCCTTGCTTCAACTGCAGACAGACTGCTGTCCAAAAAGGACAAAACTTGGTAGCAGGGAAGTCGACAGCCTAGCTCTGCCAAGACAGGGTAGGTTAGTCCTTCATAATCCCTGCTCTACAATAAATGTCTGTCAGAGAAACAGGACCAAAAGGCTGAAGACTGATGCTGGAATATATGGAGAGAAATTGGGAACTGTCCAGGTAGTCACTGCTTTGTCATTTCTTAGTATTGGAAGCTGCAGGCCCTGCACTTCCTATTTAATCAGATATTTTTATCCTTTTCACCTCTCTGAGGTGGTTGAAGAATAGACAGCTTGAGTCTCATAGCTAAATTTTGAGTTGTTTAGGAATCAAGAGGGCGTTCTAGATCTAAGAAGACTGTTATAATAGTGATGCAATTTAGTATGAAAGCTAAGTCAGTTATAGAACTTTAAACTCATTGAGATGGTTAGAAGGTAGAAAGTTAAAGTCAGGGGCCAAATATGTATGAACTGGACATTGGGAAAGTATATTGGGCCATTTAAATCTCATAAATGTGGCATATTTAATTCTGCTGTTTTGTATAGAATTTACTGTTATAAGAGAAAGGACAATTTGCTGGATTGAAAAGGGAAGCTGTTGGGGGGGAAAAGGGTGGAAGGGTGGGACAGGAAGGGGGAATAGGGAAGGGTTTGTGACTGAGATGTAACTTGAAGAAAAAATATAAAGTACTTATATATATTAAAAAAAAAGAATCTGTTTCTGACCAAAAAAAAAAAAAAAAAAAGAAAGAAAAACCTCAAATGATAGCGCATGCTGGCGAGGATGTGGAGAAAGGGGAACACTCTTCCATTGCTGGTGGGTCTGCAAACTTGTGCAACCACTTTGGAAATCAATCCGGAGATATCTTAGAAAATTGGAAATAAATCGACCTCAAGACCCAGCCTTACCCATCATGGGCATATATCCAAAAGATTCGAAATGAAACCACAAGGACATTGCCTCAACAATGTTCATAGCAGCTTTATTTGTAATAGCTAGAAATGGGAAACAACCTAGATGTCTTTCAACTGAAGAATGGATAAAAAAACTGTTGTACATTTACACAATGGAATAATACACAGCTATCAGAAACGAGGAAATCATGCAATTCGAAACCAAATGGATGGAACTAGAAAAGCTCATCCTAAGTGAGCTGAAGCAGTCCCAGAAAGATAAACATGTTATGTATTCACTTATAAATGGATATTAACCATACATCAGAGGATAACTATCCTACAACCCACACACCCAAATAGATAGGAACCTAGCATATCTGTCCTAGGAAAAATTCTACCCACCAGTGAGTCATGGAATCTGCTGCAGGTTAGTGGAACACCACACCCTAGATGGTGTGCCTTAATCAAGCTCCAGTACAAGTGGAAGCTCTTGGCCCTCACGTGGCGCAAGATCTGAGGGAGTATGATATGTGAGGGCCCATTTCATCTGAGGAGAAGGAGAGTACCAAGTAGAGGAACAAGGAGGGAGGGAGGGAAGAAGGGAGGGAGGGAGGGAAAGAGAGAGGAAGGGAGGGGTCAGGAAAGGAGGAGGGAGGAAACTATGTTCTAGTAGTAAATAATACTTTTTTAAGAAAAGAGTTAATAAGCTTAAAAATATAATAAAATTACAATATAAAATTTTCAAACTATATATTCAAAGGTATAATTGTCTTACTGGCATGAAAGGAAAATGGCCTTAATTTCAGATTAGAATGTTAGACTGCAGGTGGCTACAGAGATTACACAAACTTGATAGCAGCTTAACAGTTTTTTTTTTTTTTTGTAGAGGTATAGGCTATTTCCATCGTTTGGCATTAAAAAGCAGGTAAGAGGTTTAAAACACCTGTAAATAAATTAAAGGTAACAGCTGTTCAACCTGGTTTTACAAACGTCCACGAGTTGAAAAAACTTAGAGCTAAGGTAAAATAATGCATGGTGTTAGCCCATGCCTTTACCTCCAGCAGAGACAGGAGGATCACTATAGAGTTAGTTGTCTTATAAATTCTAGAGTTACAAGAAACAGGGTGGTGATGGTGCACACCCTTAGTCCCATCATTGGGGAAGAATACACCCTTAATCCCAACACACTAGAGACAGAAACAAGCAGATCTCAGAGCTCAAGGTCAGCCTGATACAAAACAAGCTCTAAACAGAGAAAAACTTTGATCCAGGGGTGGAGGAGCAAATCTTTAATCCCATCAGTTGGGAACCACATGTCTTTGATCCCAAAACTTAGAATGCAGAGACAAGAACATAAGATTTGGAAGGATTTAAGTTTAAAAGCTACTTACAAAAGGCATTCTGCAATTCAAACAAATTGTCCTTTGAGATCTCAGAATATATACACTAAAGGTTTGTTTAGCTCCAAAATATCAAAATAATTTCTTCTTTAATCCGGATTGAAAGGTAAAAGTTTATTTATTGTCAAAAAACCAAATTTGCTCCAGGAAAAATATTACCTGACCCCCCCACAAAAAAAACCGGTAATTGTCCCAGAGTTAGGATTAGGGCAGGGCTCTGTTCTTATCTTTCCAGGAGATTTAAAGCATCCATTCAAGGAATCCAGGGACAACTGGACAACGGAAACCTCAGCAGAAAACAGAACAGGCACCAAAGAAGACGAGTGGCCCAGACGATCCAGCCTTGCAGACTTCCTCAATAACAGTTTCTTCAAAAGTCTACAACCACAACAACTCAAAATCGCTAAGATCGTTCAGCTCCACAGACTGCTCCAGCCAGAACTTCAGTAAAGCTCTGAAGATCAGCTTCTGTCTATGAACTTCTTAAGACATCTAAATAGCTGAGCAAAAAAGGACTGAACATCAAATGATTGTATTAATATTTTTAACCATTTTTCCATTCTTATTTGGGCCGCAAACAGGTTTACTACGTTCCAAATCAGCAGGAAGTCATTTTAGGAGAACAACGTCCCATCCTCAGAAGGTGGGGTGGGCGTCCCCCCCCATTTGGTTATTTGATAAATAATAGAAAATTTTGTTATTTAGGGGAAAAGACTACAAGCTGTTAAATGGTCTTGTTAAATGGTTTTTGGAGTTTAGACCCAGGGACTTCTTTCTTTTTCTTTTCTGTATCCTTCATTCTCTCCTATGTAGGAGTGAACAGACTTGAGAAAAATGGAACATAGACATAGTATAGGAAAGATCAAGAAAAAAGGACAGATTATTGAATATGGCCCTGTGCCTTTGTATACTGATACAAAATTAATATTACATTTGGCTAAATTGGTATTGATCATTGTATATTAATGCAAAATTAAGATTGTATTGGACTACATCGGTATTGATCTTTGTATATTGATACAAAATTAAGATTATATTTGGCCATAATTGTATTGACCCTTGTATATTGATGTAAAATTAAGATTGTATTGGGCTACGTTGGTATTGATCTTTGTATATTGATACAAAATTAAGGGTAATCCTTCTTAAAGGTGTTGTTCCTAGTAATGCTTAAAAATGAAATGTCAAGTTTTGGCCTCTTGCTACCAACCGTCATAAACTGTTTAGGATAATTAAGAAATGGAAACTAATGGTCATGCAAACGTGTCATTTTGTTAGTTACTATGACAGTCCATCACAGTTATTTTCTAAGCTACTCAGAAATCAATTTGCTAAGAGACAAGCAATATTTCCTTATCTAAATATAAGAGATAGATAGGGCATCTTCAAAACCTCAAGAGATCTGCAGAATATGGCATTAAAAGATGTTTTCTTAACTTAAGATTTTTTTGATATCGAGACATGTCAGCTCCTGACAGTACCCCCTATTCTACTCCAAGTAGAAGATGAGCATCGAAGAATCTCCAGTGGGAGATGATTGAATTGGTGGTAAGCCTTTCTCTTGGCAAGAAAAACCCCTTGCTTCAACTGTAGACAGACTTCTGTCCAAAAAGGACAAAACTTGGAAGCAGGTAAGTCAACAGCCTAGCTCTGCCAAGACAGGGTAGGTAAGTCCTTCATAATTCCTGCTCTACAATCAATGTCTGTCAAAGAAATGGGGCCATATGGCTGCAGATTGATGCAGTAAAATATGGAGCGAAAAAGGGAACTGTCCAGTTAGCCACTGGTATGTCATTTCTTAGTTTTGGAAGCTGCAGGCCCTGCACTTCCTATATAATCAGATATATTTATCCCTCTCAGGTCTCTGAGGTGGTTGAAGACTAGATAGCTAGAGTCTCATAGTTAAATTTTGAGTTGTTTAGGAATTAAGAGGGTGTTCTGGATCTAAGAAGATATTTTTAAAATTGTGAGGCAAGTTAGTATGAAAGCTGAGTTAGATATAGAACTTTAAACTCATGGAGATGGTTACATAGTAGAATGATAAAGTCAGGTGCCAAATACATAAGGACTGGACATTGGGATTGTATGCTAAGCCATATAACTCTTATAATTGTGACCTATTTATTTCTGTTGTTTTGTATTTATAGTTATAAGAAAAAGAACCATTTTTGGACTGAAAGGGAGAGCTGTTGGGGAGAAAAAGAAATACCTTAAACTAAAAAAAAAAAAAAAGAAGAAGAAGAAGGGAAGAGGATGGGGTTTGAGGGGGAGGAGGGTGGAAGGGTGGGACTGGAGGGGGAGTAGGAGATGTAACTTGAAGAAATAAAAAATAAATTAAAAAACAAAGAAACAAACAAAAAGAAATACAAAACTCAAGTGTAGGATTATACATTTTCAAGTTAGTATAGCCTATTCTATTATTAGAATAGAAATTATTCATGACTTCTAACAAAACATTTATTCTTTTCATCTGAATCTAGTACATTGTATATGTCAGGCAAGTGTTCATCAGTAATCCAGAACACTAATTCTTTATTCTGCGCCACCAGTTCAGAGTTAAATTAATTATTTGAGAAGTTGCCATTTCTAAACCAACAGATCACCCCTAAAATCAGCATTGTATTTAGTAAGCCTCAATACATACATGACACATACTATACAGTAACTCTCTGTTCAGCGTAACACATATCTAATGAATGGTCTAACTTAACAGTAGATCAGCCTCCTTAGAACCAGTCAGCTCTCCTGTTAGAGATTCGATGTCCTGGAAAGGGGAGAGGTGATTATTGTAAATGCGACTCAATATCATGGACATTACCCACTCCCATATTGTGATTGGCAGCAAAGCTTGGATGCTTCAGTTTTTGGTGTGTGTGTGTGTGTGTGTGTGTGTGTGTGTGTGTGTGTGTGTGACAATACTGAATCCCACAAAACTTTAAAATAGTCTACATGTAAAGTTCTGATTATTTTCTCTAACTCTTTACATACTGTAAAAGGAAAAATAAATGTAAGTAGGTAATTGTTTTTGAAATATGAAAAGAAAATATCTCTAGACAGGAAAGTGGATGTTTTCCTTTAAAGACCTAAACAGAGCACAGAAGAACAAAAGAAATAACCTCAATCAACATATTCTTTACAAGAGCATTGCTTTATGATGGCATTTTATCCATAAACCCTTTAAATTACCTATGGTCTACTCCATTAATACATGTGTAACATGTTAGGATATATGTGAAGGTTAGTTGTTCTTTTACAAAGATTAATACTTAATATTGAATTAACAGCCACAGAAAGTCATACATAAGTAATGGTCACACTTGTCAACTTGTCAGAGTAATGATGAATGGAGAAATGAAAGATGCTATAATATATATTATAAGCCATGATGTTTATAGAAATGAGAGTAATTCTGTCATATCAGCTCTAGGGGTTTGATGTAACTGATATCAATCATATAACACATAATCTCTTCAAAATAAACTAGAATGCCAGATTTTTAAATCAAAATCTCACAGAATTTTAATATGTGGGCCACTGACTTAACTTGTAAACTACCCCTCATAAATGAAATGACAAATACATATTTAACACACAAACACAAACACACACACAGAGGGCTCAAAGGTATCCTGTTATTAGGCAGATGTGATGCTGACAAACATATAAAAATATTTTGAGATGTATTAACCTAATCAAAACCCTTGATTTGTTTGAGATGTCAAATAACATCCAAGCCAGACTCTGTCCCATCTTGCTGTAACTGATTTGCTTGTGTTTCTATCAATATATTTTGTAAATTCCTTGATTTATAACTTTCTTTTTTTTTCTGTTACCATAAACACTTCACAGTTTGCCTCCACAATGGAACAAGTAACCCAGGTAACTGATATCCATGTTCCTGTGCCACTGAACATGGCACAAGAACTCAAATTTGGCTCTAGAATAAACTATCTCTTACTCCCTTTCTGGGTAAAATCTTAGCTTTTGAATAAGAGTAGTAAAATGAAAGGTAAAATAAATTAATAACTTACTGGAACCTTACACATGAAAAGTTATATCCAGTATTTTGAAACCTATATATGAAATCACCAGTTGCAAAATTCACTCTGAAGAATCAAATAATCAAGTTACAAAAACAGTTACCCCCCCAAATCCTCACAAAATGTTTAGATAGCAATTTTATATTTGGTTATATTCATAGCTATCTCAGCCTCATTTGTTCCCTGACAAAGCAGCCTCCTTTTCCTTTTACCTGTCATTGCTTTTACACATTAAGTTAAAAAAGTCAAAAGTTCTGAGAATTATTGGAGTTTTTAAAGATGAATATGAAACATTTGGCAAATATTCTTGCCCTAAATGTATTCATCAACACAGAAGAACAGAAATAGCAAACCCCAGTGTGGCAAGGAGAGAGGTGGGCAGGAAGTTTCTTTTCTACCTGAGGAGCTGTAGAAATTCTTAGCTGCTAGTAGTTTTATGTCAACTTGACATAGCTGGAGTCATTTGGGAGAAAGTAACCTCAATTGATAAAATTCCTCGAGATGTTTCTCTGGACAATCTAAGGGATATTTTCTTGAATGATGATTGATGTGGGAGAACTCCACTAACCATAACAGGTGCCAAGCCCTGGTCTAGTTGTCCCTTGTGTGTATATATATATATTAAATGTAGTCTGAGTAAACCATGAAGAACAAGCCAATGATCAGTGTTCCTCCATAGTCGCTGCTTCATCTCCTGCCTCCAGCTTTCTGCCTTGACTTCCGGTTCCCTCAGTGATGGTCTGTAAAGTTCTATAAGAAACAATGACTTTCCTCCCCAAGTTGTTTTTGATCATAGTGTTTGTCACAACAATGAAATCCCTAGCTAAGAAAGTAGATAAAAGGAGTAGATCTGGGAAGAGTTATGGGGTGGTGGTGAATATGATCAAACACATTGCATGGTATTCTCAAAGAGCTAATATTTAAAAAAGTAATACAAAGTGATAAAAAGTTTTAAATTTACTGTTGTAACATTGGCTCTCTAAAACATATAAAACATATATGCCTCATGCAGGCCTTCACTAATCTAATAGCCGTTAACCACTGTTAATTTATTTTTTCAAAAAAATTTAACAACTTTGGCTTCATATTATTCAAGGTATAAAATACCTAGGTAAGGTAACTAATTAGTCCTTGACTTAGCTGTATAGAGTTAATTTCTCTTGAACTGAGAAGCTGTGCTCATTGGATAGAACAGGTAAAGGGAACCGGAAGTTGAAAGTACTAGGAACTGGAAGTCTCAAGTCCTAGGAAGGTTTCATTCTAGGGGAGTGAGGCAAGCTTTCAGTAGACACTGAAAGGCAGGATGAAGCTTCAAATCTCCCTGCATGTTTGCAGTAACCTACTTTTTACATGGAGCATGTGGTCTAGCTGCACTTTCTCCCTATGAAATCAAAGTCATATTTTTCCGTTGACATATTCTGAGAATAATGGAGCTTTAGAGATGAGATGTGTGGCTTTCAATGTCAGTTATGTGATTCTGATGTAAGTTCTGCCTCACATCACAGAGTATATTGATTTGAAGACTTTTCTGGGATATTCTTTTTTTAATATCTGTAAAAAGTAGAATTGTTCACACAGGTAAAATAAGATATACCTTAAACTTAAAAGAAAAAAAAGGGAAGAGGATGGGGGGTTGAGGGTGGGAGGGTGGGACTGGAGGGGGAATAAGGAGGGGACTGCGATTGAGATGTAACTTGAAGAAATAAAAATAAAGGAAAAAAGAAATATATAATAAAAATCATGATACCACAGACAATGCAAAGAAAGAAATTAAAATTATGAATAATTTCTTTGTTAGGGCTACTATTATTGTGATGATATGTCATGACCAAACTACTTGAGGAAAGGGTTTATTTGGTTTACATTTGGTATCACCATTAATGATTGAAGGAAGTCAGTACAGGAACTCAAATAGGACAGGAACCTGGAGGCAGGAGCTGATCCAGAGTCCATGGAGGGGTGCTGGTTGCTGGCTTGCTCCTCATGGCTTGGTCAGCCTGCTTTCTTATGGAACTCAGGTCTACCAATCAACGGATAGCACCACCCACAATAGGCTGGGCCTTGCCCCATCAATCACTAATTAAGAAAATGCCCTACAGGCTTTCCCTGCAGCCAGATCTCATAGAGATATTTTCTTAATTGGGGCTCCCTCCTCTCAGATGGCTTAAACTTGTGCCAAGCTGGCATAAAAATAACCACCACAGATATCCAATTGAATTTATTTTCATCTAAGTCATATGACCCAGATTACCTTCATGCATGGTAGCAGGTTTTCAATGAACATCAAGTTTTACTTATTCTCAATTTTCTTCACATAATATAAAACTACTTGTAGCATAGTAATATTTACATTAATAAGCAATGCAAATTTTTACATTTTTAAGTTGATGAGTTAAGTGATTTTTATTTGAAATTTACATGTTGAAATCCCCAATCCCGACTACCTTGATATCTAAAGATAATTGAAGATAAACTTTTCATGCAGTGATTCAAGATAGTAATCTGATATAACTGGAATCGTCATAAAATGAAGAAGATAAGGAATGGAGACACACTGAAAGAAGTCCACAGAAGGGCACAGTCCAAGGGCTATTTGAAACTCAAGGAGTGAGATTTCAGAGGAAACCTATGTTGTTATCACACTGATATTGGAGTTCCAGCTCCCAGACCTGTGCAAAAAAAAAAAAAAAAAAAAATTCTGTTTTTTGAGCCGTTTAGCATAGCTTGTTATATTTTGTTGTGTGGTAACTAGTAAACTAATGTAGGCATATTTATAATTTGGAACTCTACCAGGGGTTCTTTGGAAAATGACATCATATTTCAATGTAGAGCAATCCTTCTAAACCCTATTGACACCAGTGGAGTCACCCGGAGTGTTAAAATAACATCAGATAGTTGTACTTTCATGTTACTCCATGATAATACTTAAGGTAATATCAAAAGTGAGTATTTCTAATTTATTGGAGAATTCTTTCAAATTTCATTACTTTTCCATTTCCTATTGGAGTTTTCCCTACAACTCAACACCTTCAATCAAGGATCCCAATGGCATATTGCTACTTAACGCCAATGTTCTTTCAATAATCTTCTTGATCATTAAGATATATTGGCATTGGTAAGTGTTCCATCCTCTTTGAAACACATTTGTTCTTCTGGAATTTTATGTTTTATGTAATTTTATTTAGTACCATCATTCTAAATACTGTCTGTGCTGATGAGTTACTTTTTGATCTTTATTAGAATGTTTATTATATAATTAATAGATGTATGTGTGGGTCTCTGTGCATGTACACATGCATACAGGTGACCACAGAGGTCAGAAGACAGTGCCAACTCTCTTGGAGCCGCAGTTACAGATGATTGAGAACTGTCCAACATGAGTGGTGCTGGGAAATGAACTCTGTCCCTCCATAAGAGCAATAAGAACTCTTATTTCCTGAGCCATCTCTCCAGCCCCAATACATTGTGAATTTCTATCTTCAGCTTCAGTTTATCCTCTGATGTCCATACTGTCTATTTGATTTATATTTAAATATGTCTTCAATTAAATTGATGAAACATCAAAATCATGTTTTCACCTCAAATTTTAACTAGGAACATGATTCAATGACTGGACTCTAGACAACCAGTTGTCCAGGTCCAAATTGATCATCAAACCCATGATAAATGTCTTAATGAAAGAATTGTAACTTAATTACCTCTTATCACCTCTAGCATCATAATCTCTGGACTTCTTCTACAGTATAAACACAACTCTAATTGTTATCTATGGACCTGTTCTTGTCTCCAATTCCATACTACATTCTCTACTTTGAATTCTAATTTGATTACTTAAATTCTATCTAACACTGGTTTAAGGTTTTTTAAAACTCTTAGAAGAAAACTCAGTTTACAATTATGCTCTGCCTTACCCAGTGTGAACTCGATTCAGACAGTTTCTCTAGTGCCATATTTTCCAATGTTCTCTCTCTCTTGTGTCACTGAAATATTGGTCTTAACTAATTTACTAATTAATAACCAAAATAACCAATCCAAATGTGGCTTTTATACTAGAGTCTTTGCCTATTTTTTATTCTGTTCATGGTGCACATTCTTCAAGTACCTTTCTAGTTCACTAACTGACTCACTTTACTTATAAATATGATTAACTATCAAAATGAACTTGTTTAAAACAGTCAATGTTTCACCTAGGGAGAAAAGGTTAAAATCAAAGAGTTTAAAAAAAATATGTATAATGAAGGGATATCACAGAGAAGTATGAAGAGTTTGGCAGATCCATGTGAATGGTGTAAAGTGATGGCAGCTAATAGCTGAAAGTTACAGTATTCCTTAAGTATAAAGAAATAAAGTATAAGAAAGTGCTGTTCTTCAATGTCCAACAGGTGATGAATGCCTACCCTGAGCCTCTACCAAGATTACCACAGTGAAGTTTAGTAAGCATTGAATGTAGAATGACTGAATGAATGAATATTCATGAGATATCATTCTGATAACATCTCTGAAACTCAGGGTATGTGTGGTAAAATATTTCTTACTTTTATAGAAATGCATTACTTGGAAAGCATAGGGTAAGGCTGTTGTGTTAGCACAATGAATCTTCATAGAATTCAGAAATGAACAAAATAATGAATTTTTGAATTATTTTGAATTGATTAATGAAATAATGCATTACTTACCCAAGATCACACAGGTGGTGAATGCAGGAAAATTCTTTGAAACCTCTAACTATTATAACCTTAAGCCTAGTTTACTTTGAATTCTGTCATATATCACTAATGAGTCAGTCACTCAAAAGAAATGCCCTCAGCTTTGTGTCATCTCACCTTGAGGGTAATACATTTTTATACATACCAAGGTTTTTGGCTCATAGGATGGGATAAAAATTAAAGGGAAAAGACTTAATAGGTAACACATCATAGACTAAATTTATCTTCTGAGGAAATGCTGCCAATACATATAATGTCTATATCATTGTACAAAGAATAAATCAATGTTCAAGTCATTTACCAAACAAAGTTGCCTAGAATAAGGACATACTTCAGAGATATGAAACTAGTTTCAATGATATTTAATTTTTTCTAACTTTTTTGTAAGTTTACAGCATAAAGAATGGGTAATAGAAAACAAATTTTCTCTTAAGGAAACATGCTGCTTAATGTAAACAACCTTTTATCCAAAAATTTCAATCTCTATGGCAAATATTCAAATGACAAAGTTGAATTTCTTAATGAGGTATAAGGTGTTTGTGTTACCTTGGCAACATTGCAGGGTAAATTCCTTGGGGGACAGAGAAGTAGACAATACACAAACAAATTTTATAAATCTTACCCAGTGAAACAAAAGTAATAAACTATTTTCTGATCCTTTGAACATAGTACATCTCAAATCCGAATTTTCTTCCAGCTCCATAATTAACGCCTTCTAAAATGAGTGCTTGGGTGTATATTGTGACTAAAGTAAAATGTTATTCATGGGAGAAAGATTGATACATAAATCAAGTCAAAGCTTGTGCAGCACTTGGGGCATTGTGGAGAATCAGAAAAACAAAGAAAATCAATCAACAAACACACTCTGAATACTTAACTAGCATGAAGTACCACACCAAACCTGAAGTATGAGATTCAGTCTTTGATATACTACTACTTCTTCTTTTTTAATCCAAGGCAGAGTCAGTGCACAGAACAACATAGGGAAGAATTCTGAGAACTGAAGTATTCAATTAAAACATATCAGTGGGCTGGAGAGATGGCTCAGCGGTTAAGAGCACTGCCTAGTGCTCTTCCAAAGGTCCTGGGTTCAATTCCCAGTAACCACATGGTGGCTCACAACCATCCACAATGTGATCTGGTGCCCTCTTCTGGAATGCAGGTGTACATGCAGATAGAGCACACATATGAATAAAATAAATAAAATAAATCTTAAAAAAAAACATATCAGTAAAGTGTATAGAGTGACATTAATTCAGGTTTTGTTTTCATATTTCCAGAATTGTATTTTGTTTTAGAATACACATCAAGTTACCACAGAAACTAGTTAGGTAATAGTAATTAGCACTGTCTGGGCACTTAATATAACTCACCCCCGTTAAGCTCTCCATTGCCTCATTAAAGCAGTACCTCGGCTCACTTACCTATTATCATCTCACATTTCCAACATGGTCAATCTGGGACTATTGGAGTTTAATGACTTGACAAAGGACATAGGACTAACTAGTAACTGTTCAAAATCAAACAGTGACTCCTGAGGCAGTACATTTCAATGACTATGGCTTCTTGAATCAGCTGTGAGCAAAGAATTGGAAGGGCTTCCTGCAGTGCTGCAAAATGGCTCGGGGAAACAATCGTAATATGTGTTAACTATCTAAAGAACCAAACGCAAGAAATGAAGTATTTGAGGTGAGAAAGTTTGTACCCAAACTAAGACAACTTTCTGATGGGTGATGCTATGTATTCTAAGTGTTAATTAACCTGCTCCCAGAGACCTGCTTGCCGTACAGCAAGTAATGCTGTGTTACCTTGCTTTCTAATCATTGCCTCTGATTGGCTTTAATAAAATGCCAAGGCCTGTGATTGAGCAGAGAGACAGGTAGGTGGGGCAAAGGTTCAGGAGCTTCTGGGGCAGACAGAGAGGATCTTGGGTAGAAGAGGCCAGGAAAGGAGGGAGAACACACATGATGGGGTAGATGGTGGAATATGCTTCCACTTCCACGTGGTCCAGAGCATGGACATAGCTTGGAGAATAACATTCCAAATGCACTATGTATATATTAGGGTTTTATTTGGGGGATAGAATTATAAGATAGCTTAGATGGGCTAAGATTGCACAATCCAGGCTAAGGCTGGTTAAGATCCATCAGGTGTCTTTGTATCTTTGTTTATAATGGCGGATTAAGGATTAACTCCGCCGTCCAATTAACTATAGCTTAAAAACTAAGTAATAATTTAAAAACTACTTCTACGGCTTTCTATTCTTTCTTTGCCATTTCTACCACACATTGACTATCATCAAATTTATTACTCTATTGATATTTCTAATAAACACTCATCTGATTTGGATATCTGACAATCAACAGTATTCCCTCACAATCAGGCAGTTTTACCTTCTCAATATTTGATCAATTACTACTGGTCCTATTTTTGTTCCTAAACTGAATTTTCTACCTTAGCTCATAGCTTTAATTCATTTCCTCTTACTCTTCTTCTGGCTTTATCAATACCTGTGTTCATTAAGCGTCCTTTTCCATTATTGATTTTGTATGATCTAATCTCCGAGTCTGAAGACAATATCTACTTTATTTGGAAGTTTATTACAATATGCTTTCTTGGTTCCTTCCTCAGATGTGCTAAAAAACCTTTGTGTATAAAGAGCAGACAATATCTGCTTTATTTGGAAGTTTATTACAATGTGCTTTCTTGGTTATTTCCTCAGATGTGACTAAAAAACCTTTGTGTATAAAGAGCCTTGAAGGTGAGTCTTATTCAGGCTAAGGTCTGAGAACACCGTGCCAGAGGAATGAATCTCAAACAAATACAAGTGTGTATAGACTACTTCAGTTTTCAACATTCAACATTCTTTTCTTTCTCTCACCCCCTCTCTCTTTCTCTGACTCTAATGTGTGAGTATGTAAGTGAACAGTTTAATTTTCTTTCACTACACATTTTATCATACGTGTATACAAGATATACTTGACTCACATTACCCACAAATATCCTCTTATCCTATTCTCCCATCCCCTCACCACCTTCCTCCCAATATGCCCTTTGTCACCTCCTATATATGTCCCTTTGCTTGCTTGTAGTCCATTTTGTTTAATAGATTTAATATGTTGAGTTACAAGAAATGAATTTACAATTCAATGTCTTATTGCAGTTTTTCAAGTGAAAAAAATGTTATTTAAAAAAATAGTGGTGGAATATACTGGGTTGTCCATACTTGCCTTTGATAGAGCTGCTTTAAGTGATGTTACTGACGACTACAATATCATTGGCACATTTTTAAAATCTACAAAATAAATGGGAATTTTTTTCTATACTATTAAGTTAAAAGGGACTATAGCATAATACAAGAGCTTTAGAATACAGAATGATGATGGAGATTTAACATCAAAGATAAAATGTTCCATAGTCATATGTGCTACAGACAAAGTCGTTTTGTCCTATCCATCGAAATAAATAAGAAATCAAACTTCAAAGTCCATGTTATTCTGTAAATTTATGGAGATTAATTTTTTTAAAATTTCTATTCAGATAATCTCTATTCATATTTTTTCAAACATGTTTATAATCAATTATTGTTCTCAAATGCAACTGATATGTTCATTTGTTTATAATAAGGAGTCAATTCAATTGGAAAGTGTCTTTCCAACTGTAATTGACAGTGCATGATGGAGCCACACAGGCAGGTAAGAATTCCAAACTGCAGGTCTATTGTTTGGGGTGTAGTGCTATGGCAAAGAAATTGGAATCCTATTGCTTAAAATAAGCCAGACAGAAAAGACAGATGGTTCTCATTTGCACAATACAACATTAGCTGAAGCTATAGATTATATAAGGGTGTCTTCGCTTTGAATAGCTTCACTGCATGTCACTTGTGTAAAATTACTGTATAGAGTGAGGATATTGTTTATAGATGAAGGAAAACTGGAAAAATTAACATGTTTGTTTCTTTTGTAAGAGAGAGCAAACTAATTTCCTTATAATCCCTTGCTCCTAGAAATAACCTGCATTCCTTGGTTTTTATCTCCATCTTGGAAAAGGATCCTATTTCTAACACCAATCTTCTTGCTTTCTTCTTTTAATGACATTTATGGTTACAATGGATCCATCCAAGTAATTCTGAGTAATCTCTACAGATCAAAATTCTTAAATTTGTCTATAAGACTCTTTTACTATGAAAGGTAGAGGGTGAGAAGTTATGTGTATTATAATATAGAAATAATGAGAATTACAAATATAAGGTACCATAGCCTTGTCCTGAACTCAAGAAATTACTAAGATTATCTCATTTTCCAAATAAAATGACGCTTCCTGAAACCACCCAGCAGGAGTGACCACTCATCTACTAAGTTTGTATATCCCTTGTTTTCATGTTTCTATTACCTTATGTTAGCACACATGTTTCCATGCATGCATATTCTAACTATTTTAGCAACAGTTTTACACAATTCTGTGTATTTTAAAGGTTCTCAATAAATATCTTCTGCTAAAAAATTAAAAATTAAATTAAATCCCAGCTGTGGATGGATGTTCTGTTTTGAGTAGGCATTCTGGGGTAGGCAGAATACAGATTTCCCTTTTCAAAAATATTGTATTTAATTTTAAGTTATGTGCACATGTGTATGGGAAAGTATCTGTGTGTAAGTGTGTAGGTGTCCACAGAGATAAACAGAAGGCAACAGATCACCTGGATCTGGAATTATTGGTGATCATGAGTTATAGGAAGTTATGTGGTTTATAGAAACTGAAACCCAGATTCCCTGCAAAAACAGTGCTGCTCTTATCTTCTGAGCCACCACTTCTCTAATCATAAATGCAGGGTTTACTTGAGAACTCTGTGAATATGTATTTGGGAGCAGTAATAAATCTCTCATGATATATCCATTTGTGTTCTAAGACTGTGAGACTTTAGCAAGAATTACATGATTTATATTATGAGAATTAGTCACAGACCTCAAGTGAATCATATCAATAGATTCTCCCCAAAGTTAAACACCTTCACTGCAAACTCATTAGGAGAAGGTAGGTGAATTTACTTTATTATTCAGACTCTGTCGACAGGGCCTTTCACATAATATAAGAGTAAATTAATAAAAATGCATTGCTGGATAATAGCTGAAAGCAAGCTTTAATCACAGTAGGATAGGACATAAGAAGAATTCCATAAGGAGAAGAGGAGAAAGAAGGAAAGAGTATGTGTACTCAATTTATAATTCTATTAAGATCATTTTTGTTCTCTTTTGGTCTCTGATAGAACATGAAAAAAGGTACACTTATTTGTGGTTACAAGGATAAGTATAAAGAGTGCAATTAGGGTATACTGGCTTATGAAGTGGCTGTAGAAGGTCCACCTGTAGGATTCAATACAGAAATGTACAACTAATCAAATGCAGGGAACAGCTGACCATGGGGTACCCAATGTCAACTGATACATCTACAACGTGATCTGAACCTAAGGCTCAAAGAGCATCATGGAAGAGGGGTCAGAAAGATGGTAACAGAGGATGACTAGGATGTCTGCTGAGAGACATGGAAGCAGTCAAACATAGGCTACTTAAACAAGACGTGCATGATGATATCTCCAGTTGATATACTAGCTTGTATGAGGGGAATCTCATAAGCCCCTTACCCTCATCCCTAGATGAAGAGTTACAGGTCATTGATGGCAGCTGAGATTAGGAATACAAACTTTTTCCAGAGACAATTCCCCTGATAGGTTATCAAATCCCAAGTAGTCAGTACTAAACAATATAAACACAATGAACAAAGGAACACTAACTACACTCAGCATGTGTGTGCATGTGTGTGTGTGTTTGTATGTATGTGTGTGCGTGTGTGTGAAACAATAATTATTGAAGACAAGTCATGATTTCAGAGAAATTTTGGGAACAAAGGATGAGTTGCGGGAAACAGAAAGGCATGGAAATAATATAATACAATACTCTTGTATGATAATTTCAAAAAGATAATCTTTTTAATTTGGTAACCATGAATGTAATATTTTTTTTAAATCTCCAAATTTTGGAGCTAAACAAAACTTTAGTGTATATATTTTGAGATCTCAAAGGACAATTTGTTTACATTGAGCATTCCTTTCGTATGTAGCTTTTAAACTTAGATCCTTCCAAATCCTATGTGCCTGTCTCTTCATACTAAGTATTGGGATCAGGACCTGTGGTTCCCAACTGAAGGGATTAAAGATGTGCCCCCCCCCCGCCCCTTGATCGAAGTTTTTCCCTGTGTAGAACTTGTTTTGTATCAGGCTGACCTTGAGCTCTGGCATCTGCCTGTTTCTGTCTCTAGTGTGTTGGATTTAAGGGTGTATTCTTCTCGAATGATGGGATTAAAGGCATGCACCATCACCACCCTGTTCCTTGTAACTCTAGAATTTATAAGACAACTAACTCTATAGCGCTCCTCCTGTCTGTGCTGAAGTTGAAGGTATGGGCTAACCCCACACATTTCATGTATTTTACCTTAGCTCTAAGTTTTTTCGACTCTTCGTGGTTTATAAAACCAGGTTGAACAGCTGTAAACTTTAAATTATTTACAGTGTTTTAAACCTGTTACCTGCTTTCTTTTATTTAATAAATTAATTTATTTGTTGCTTCAGGTTACATCTCCATCATGTTGTCCTCTTTCCCCCCCCTCCAAGCCCCACCCTCCCTTTCTCTACCCCTTAACCCTTCCATCTTGCTCCTCTGGAGTGGAGTGACCTCACATAACAGTCCCTCGCCCCAGTTCAGATGTCATATGAGGGCCAAGAGCTTCTTCATACACTGGGGGCTTACAAGGCAGTCCCACCAGTGAAAAGTGTCTCATTGCTGGGGAGGGAAAACTAAAAAAACAGACCAACAAACAAACAAACCAACCAAAACTAACAACAACAACAAAGAAATGAAAGAAAAAAAAGTCTATGTCCATGTTCCCTTTGGTGTGTTGGTTGTAGTACAGATATCCTGTACTGTACAGCTAAAATCCTACTATAATTGAATAGATGCCATGTGCATCCTTCTGAGTCTGAGTTAGCTCACTCAGGATGAGCTTCTCTAGTTCCATCCATTTGGCTTCAAATTGCATAATTTCATTGTTTCTGATAGCTGAGTAATATTCCATTGTATAGATGTACCACAGTTTTTTAATCCATTATTCAGTTGAGGGGCATCTGGGTTGTTTCCAGTTTCTAGCTATTACAAATAAGGCTGCTATGAACATAGATGGGGAGACTTCCCTATGATTCCGTGAGGAGTCATTTGGATGTATACCCAGAAGTGGTATGGCTGGGTCCTGAGGCAAAGCTATTCCAAGATTTCTAAGATATCACCACACTGACCTCCACAGTGGTTGCACAAGCCTGCACTCCCATCAGCAAAGGAGGAGGGTTCCCCTTTCTCCACACCCTAGCCAGCATGTGCTGTCATTTGAGCTTTTGATCTAGAAAAATATTACCTGACCTCCCCCCCAAAAAAAAAGGTAATTGCCCTAGGGTTAGGATTAGGGCAGGGCTCTGTTCTTATCTTTCCAGGAGACTTAAAGCATCCATTCAAGGAATCCAGGGACAACTGGACAAGGGAAACCTCAGAGGAAAACAGATAAGACACCGAAGAAGACAAGCGGCTGAGACGATCCAGGACTCCCTCAATAGCTGTTTCCTCAAAAGCCTACAACCACAACTCAAAATCACTAAGATCGTTCAGCTTCACAGACTGCTCTAGCTAGAACTTCTGTAAAGGCCTGAAGATCAGCTTCTGTCTATGAACTTCTTAGGACATCTAAATAGCTGAGCACAAAAGGAATGAACATCAAATGATTCTATGAACATTTTTAACCATTTTCCATCCCTATTTGGGCCCCAAACAGGTTTACTATGTCCCAAATCAGCAGGAAGTCATTTATGAGAGCGATGTCCCAAGCTTAGAAGGTGGGGAGGTGTGGCGAGCCACAACCCTAAGATGGCGCCTGGCTTAATGCCAGAAAGCGCAAGCTTAGCTGTAAACTAGCCTTATTTGGTAGCAGCTGCCTAGCCCGGTGTGCTTCCTTCTTTTGTGAGCCTATCTTGGATCGCTAGGTGGCGTGATCTGATTGGGTTTGAGTAGGCATATAAGGGCTTGGGGGAAGAGACAAGCAGAGAAGCTGAAGAGAAGCGGATGTACAAGGTTCCTGAATAAACTGCTTGAAGAAGAATCATGGTTGTGTCTTTCCTGCTGGTCAGGGGGACGCGACAAGTGGTGGCCCGTACGGGGAACCAGAAAAGACTCAGAACTCTTGCAGTCAGGGGCAGTGCACTGGTAAGTTCCCGGGATAAATTGGGACAATAAAGTTTCGCGGAAATTGCGAACTAAAGGTAAAGTTTCGCGGGAAGTTGCGAACTAAAGGTAAAGTTTTTCGGGAAACTGTGAACCGAAAATAAGGTCTCCGGAGGGAGCAATAAGGACCTCAGTAAAGAGGCAATAAGGTCTCCAGAGGTAGCAATAAGGACCTCGGTAAAGAGGCAATAAGGTCTCCGGGAGGGAGCAATAAAGTTCCGTGATTCGGACGAGTAGAAGATACAACTGGCAGAGCAAGGTGAGGAAAGCAGAGAGTGCCTCACAGAAATGGAGCGAATGCTAGCCTTGCTGGCCTTTATCAGTTGCTGGGAAAAGCTTGGGAGAGATCTAGATTTTGCCTGGGAGCAAGCTACATTGCAGGGAGGAGCACGGCCTATTTGGAGACTTGTTCGTAGTTGTTTAGAAGATCAGAGATATTGCAAGGCCGTGGAAAAGGGACAAGAGGCATTAGAGCAGTTAAAAGAGGAGCGCTTGGTCAAATCTGGGAAAGATACTTTGGAAGAGGATAGCTCAGAGTCTGAAGAGGAACTTGAAATGTTAGCAAAGGAAATGGAGAAGTCATCTTTGAGGAAGAGTTCTGACTGCACCCGGATAGAGCCATCAGGTCCGGGGCCACCTGTGTTGGCGCCGCCTTCATATAATGAGACTTCCCCTCCGAGTGGTCCTAGTGGGCGGTCATTCTGTCCAAATGCCTGGAGGGAAGTGAGACATGAGCTGTACTACCCTGTCTTTCAGGATGGAGAGGGAAATCGTTATCATGAACCCCTCGATTTTAAGATAATTAAAGCACTTGCTGAGTCTGTCCGCACTTATGGGATTAATGCTGCTTTCACTGTAGCTCAGGTGGAAGCTCTTCGTCGTTATTGCATGACTCCTAGTGACTGGATGAGCTTGGCACGTGCCTGCTTGTCCTCTGGGCAGTATTTAGATTGGAAGGCTTTCTTGATTGAGTTTGCTAATGAACAAGCTGCTGCTAATCGTGGAGCAGGAAACCCAGCCTGGGATGTGGACATGCTTCTTGGACAAGGTCGATTTGCTCAACAAGAAACTGGGTATCCAGCTCAGGTGTTTGAGCAAATCAATTTAATCGCAACCAGAGCTTGGAAATCATTCCTGTTAAGGAAAATGTTAGTTTTCATTTAGAAGGGAGTTTATGCTTTCAGATTATGCAGAATATTAGTGAAAAAAGTGGTTGTATTTTTCTCTATAATCGAGCTACAGCTTGGTTTGATCCCCTTATTAGGTACACTGGCATTATTATTACGCAAGAAGGAGTGGGTGTTATAGAGAAGGTAGGCACTGAGGACGCTCTCCCTGGCACTTTTGAACACAGTGGTACTTGGATTACAGGGAGGTGGCCTACAGCTATATCAAGGGAGAATGGTACTATTCCCCTTCAGCCTAGGTGGGCTCCATTCTGTAGGCGTCAGAGAGATGAGTCTCTTAGACCATGGACTAGATGTTAGGGTCATGGAGTCACTTGGGCAGTGAAGGACTATTTCACGTTTTCTCCTAGAATTAGCACGTTTCCTAATGCAACCTTTCCGAGATATAATTGGACCTATCAAAATCCTGCTCAGCAAGGACGTTCTAATCCTTTTGATACTTGTACAGATATTTCCCCAATGGCTATGATTGGAGGAGGGGCTATAGGAAAAGCATCCTTTTGGTGGAATACTTCACTAACCTTTGAATCCTGTGTAGAAAGCCACAGTGCTATGACCCTTTTTAGAGCAAAAAGAGATTTTGGAATTACTGCTGCCATTGTTACTGCCGTTAGTCTTGCTGCTGTGGGAGCTACCACAGCTGCCATTGCTATGCATTCTCCAGTGCAGACCTCAGCTGCCTTGAATAATTTGTCAGCCAATGTAGCCACGGCCTTGGTTGATTGTGGCAGGTGGCCCAGATTGGCTTTGAGTGGAAAATGACTGGATTGTGTGTGACCTCTGTGCCATATCAAAATTATACTGTAGCTGCAAA
>CAJQZJ010028385.1:0-13666 GCA_907164525.1 Lophiomys imhausi | reverse complement strand
TTTTTAGGATCTGAGAAATCACTTCAGTTACCACAAGCTGGAACACTATTGATATTAGCTGAATCAAAACCAGAAGGACTGGTGACTTGGGTGTTCATGGGACCTGGGAGATGGCAGAAGCACCATCTTCCAGGGACTGGACAGGAAGTGGGGGCTTCCTCTTTCTCACCTCCTAGTATAGCTGTGTCTCTCCCTTTCTGACTGTGGACAAAACAGCACATCCCAAGGCTGATTCCTGGTTACCTCATGATGATCCACATATTTCTTGGAAACAAACGCAGAGACCCACAAGTAAATATTGGGCAGAATTCAGGGAATCCTGCTGAAGAGGGGAAGGAAGGATTGTAGGGGTCAAAGGGGTCAAGGACACCACAATTAAGTGGCCAATAGCATCAACAAACCTGAACTAATAGGAGCTCACTGAGACTGATATAGCAATCAGGAAGCCTGCATGCTGCATCATCTAACCTAGGCCCTCTGTACATATAATATAGTAGCTTGGTGTTCTTGTGGGACTCCCAACAGAGGGAACAGTGGCTGTTTCTGAAGCTTTTGGTTCCTTTTGGGATGCTTGTCCTCCTACTTGGTTGCCTAGCCTGGCTATAATATAAGGGGATGTGCCTAATCTTCTTGCAACTGGATATACCATCTTTGTATGATATCCCTAGGAGGCCTGTCCTTTTTGAAGGAGTGGATGGGGAGGGAGATGGTGGGGGAAGATCGAGGAGGTGAGGAACAGAGGGAGGGAGGGGAAGCTGTAGTTGGTATGTAAGGTATGTAGCATATGAGAGAAAAAATAATGGACAAAAAGAACTGATAAAAATGGTGAAAGGTTTTTATTTGTTGTTATTTTTATATCGTCTTCATTTGGTGGACTTTTGCTATGTCAGTTGGAGACATGTCTAACTACAACAATGTACACAATCTGTCCTGGCCTCTCTCATGACCCAGGATACCTAAGTGAGAAACAGAATAAATAAATGATTGAATTATTATAAAAAAGAGAGTAAATATCCACAAGTGTGGGCTAGAGACACAAACTGAAAGGGTAATGTTCAGTTTAACCTACACAGCAAACATTATTTCTTTGGAACTGTCCTAAACCTTTTAGAAACAAGTTCATTAAAGCAAAACTTATGCCTGATGGGCATTGGGACAACATGTCTTTAACGTTGGTGTTGTAAAAGTTTCTCATGTGTTCTTTTTAAACAGTGAAATTAATCAGTACAAGAAAATATACATTTGGAGAAACTTAGATGGAAAATATGAAATGTTTTATTTATTTTTGTTGGTTTTCTTTGTTTTTTTATGGCATTAAAAGATGTGTTATTTTTTGAATATTTATTTATTACTTCAGCTTACATCTCCATCATAAAGGTCATTATGTAAAGGGTTGTTAAGGGACAACAAATTTGAACAATCACTAGCATTTAATAACTTTTATCATTGTAGTTACAATAGATCACTTACTTGTTAACAACCTAGAATTGTCTCCACACAGTTTCAAAGCATTCTTTCACCCTTTACATTAACCAAGAAAATGAAGACTTCCCATTGGGTAAGTCTACTAAAAAGGCACCTTTTAAAGCAGTTTGTAAGAAGTCACCTTTCAGTGCTGGATGATGTTCTTTTTTTTTTCAAGTTCTTTATATAGGATTATATTGTTCTATAACATATTTTTCCAAGTGTATCATTAAACTTTAAATTATATTAGACATCCTTAAATGACTGCAGTGGGTAAATACTAGGAATTATATTGTATGAATGATCTTAGAAGAATTTCATGATACTGAATGACTCCAAGACAAGCTTCTATCATCCTTTGAAAAATAAAAATCACAGAAAGTATGTTCATACAGCATGGATAATTAAAGTAATATAGTTTTAAAATATTTTGATTTAATTTTTCTTAAGAGAGTATGTTAAACTGAAGTTATAAAAAATAACCTGAATATTCTGCCTTTAGAGTCTGAGCTGCCCATTTTCTATCACAACCATACAAGCTGACGACACCAAAGTGAGTCACAACTTCCTGCACAGCAGGAAAGGCATGGCGTGCGTCCTGGCTTCACTTGCACCCCACTGTCCATATAGTACTCTCATCGTTACACAGCACCACCTCTGAAGGCGTACTTTTAACTATTTATTTGTTGTTATACTAATATCTCTACCTCCCTTCCAATCCACGAACCTGAGGTAATGAAGACAAAAGGTTAGTAGAGACACAAGGTGTAGACCTTTTCAGACGTAGGTCTTTGTGGTGATTTGTCAGGATTCAAGCAGTCCAGCTAAACAACTTACACAGGAACAGGTACCAGCAGCAATGGGAACACAACCAACCAGGAAACCATCAACAGTTCAGGGGAGCACCAGCAGGGACAGCTGAAGCAACAGCGGCCCTCTCACAACACTCCTTGGGGCTGCACACTCTGCCTGACCTGGGCTACACATTTCAGCAGCTAAGGCAGCAGCAAGTCTCGGCAGAAGCAAATCTTGAAGTATTGTCTGGAGTCTTTCCAAGCAAATCAGCAGTGAGAGGTGGAGCTAAGTAAAAAGTGATGCCTCTCTGTCTTTTAGGTTCCCTTTACACCCTCTTTAGAGTCTGCACAAGGATATTTTCCAATTGGCCAATATCATGCCCCTTACATGAAGTATGCTCCTGTTGGCCAAGATCACAGTGCTATCCAAGGATGTGAATGTTCATCAAGGATGTTGTTCAGCAAAAAAGCATGTTACCCACACGTGACAGTTTCTGGCTGACAAAACACACACTTGCACTCTCCCATCAGGATGTTCCTCATGCCCCTCTCATGAGTTTGTTTTTCAGAGGTGGACAAAACACCTCCACATCCCACACTTGAGACCAAAACAAAAACACCTTCATTCAACACAACTGTGTTTTTAAAGAAATCAAAATTTCTATCACACACTTCCCATTCCATACTCTATGAAGCAGAGATTCTAAGATAGTAATAATCTAGTAGAAAGTCACTGTGTTTACACAAGCCACTTTAGGCTTTGTGCAACTTCGTGTTTGAGTTCTTGCTAGGAATGGATACAGCCCACATTCTGAACTGCCTGATTCTCTTCATTACACTGGCCCAGGCTTCCCGGTGTAGACAGCTTTAAAAGAATGTGGATCTTGGCTGAGTGGCATGTAGAGCAATGCTAATGTTGTGGTGTGAAAGGAAAACTGAAAACTTCCTATGGTGCAACAATTCAAAATCCCTTCGAAGGCTTTCCTTTATTCCTAAGTAAATCCCAAGCACGTAGAACAGGAGCCCATGAATTATGAACAAGGTAATGTGGGTTATCAGATCAATTTCCAAATTAAAAAAAAATCAAGATTCTTGACAATGAGGACAGGCATTGTCAAACAACAAAACAAAACAGATCAGAACTGGTAAATAAGAACAATAAGAAGGAAGAACTCAATCTGTACACTTGTAGATGTTCACTAAAATTGTTCATGATGTTCAAATGGGAACAATCTAAATGGAACAGTTAGCTTGAGGTTCTTTGGAGGCATACTTTCTTTGGACTTCGCCTTTTCTACAATGTTTGGCACAAATTAAAGTCTATCAGAAATCATGGTGTGCAAAATCCCCATGCAGTGTAAGATTCATACTATCATTATTCATCACAGTTGAAAGCAAATTGCAATATTCACAGATAATTAAATATAGATTTACTGTTATGCAGTAATAAATTAAAAGGTAGGTAAAAAAAATAAAGATTACCCTGTATTGTGAATCTCAAAATAGAGATAAGAGTTTAAGGAGAGAGACATTAACTTCTCTGAATGGATTAATATTCAATGTATATGTGAGTCAGGGCATCATTTTTTTTCTTCAGAAATGTGTGCAAATTATATATATATATTATCAAAATTAAGCAAACAATGATTGGAACACAATATCAAATCAGGAAACAACACAATTCTTGATAACTGAGCATTTAAAGAAAACTTGATAACAAAAACTAGAGAGTATAAAAGTTACTGTTAGACTTCAGCTGCCAAATTAATGCAAACTACTCCCTCCCTCTCAAAAGGTGCCTAAAGCAGAAGTTTCCTAAAGCAGAAAGGTTCACCATGCTGCGCCGTTGGCTGCCTGTGGCCCCAAGCCAGCTGCCATCTTCCAGCCTGTTAGTGTTAATCCTACTTGTGTAGTGTTTAAAATGTGCTGCTTCATGCAAAAGGGCCTTAATGAGAGAACAAAGAGTTGTCAAGGGCCAAAGGAGGAGGATCTCAGGTCTCTTTGCTTGATTAACTGCCCCTAGTATATAGGACACTTCAGGAAGGAAATGGAAGCTCAGGAGGGAGCTTGTCACTACAATCTGTGCAGTTGGGGAAATCAATGGAAGAAAATTCAGAAGAAAAGCTGAGGACTGGTGACTAGCAGTTTAAAAATACATCATGGTCTAAGAAGAAGCCCTCCATTCTGAATATTGTTTGGGAAAGGCATCTAACTCACAAAAGGGGTATTCTCTAATAAAATTGTAAACTTCTAAAATCGATTTGAGACATCTGTTTGGCAGCAGCACCATCTGATATGATGATCCCTTGATACCGCAAGGTAATACCAGCAATACCTCCATTAGGTGAGTGGGCACGACATAGCACACTCGCCACCTAGTGGGCATTCATTGTAATTTCCCCCTTATATGAGTGTTTAGAATATATGTAATGTTTTCACCATATCTCACAATGTTAAGGTGTGTGAGTGTGTGTGTGTGTGTGTGTGTGTGTGTGTGTGTGTGTGTGTGTGTGTTTAGTGTTGCATGACATGAGCTCAATCTACTTATGACATACATTTTACTATATGAACATTTAGAAGTACTGTATCAGAACCTTGGACCCAAGGATCTACATTCCTTCTAGAGTCCTGCCTGAAGAGGAATTGGTGCTCATGCTCTTCTCGCAGTTTTGACAGAAAGATCTACTCTGTCAGTAACTGGGACTAGTGCAGTTTTCCTTTTTTAAAAATTATTATTATATCCCTTCTTTTACTTTTTGAGATTATAATATAATTACATCATTTTCCCCATCTCGTTACTCCTGCCAAACTCATATACACCCACTTACTTTCTTTCAAATTCATGGCCTCTTTTCTCATTAATTTTTATTGTATGCATATTGTATTAGTAATTTTATTTTTCTCCTCCTGCTTTGATCTTCCTGCTTTCTGGATATTCTATCAAATTCGAAGAATCTCTGAAGTTGGGCATTTAAGCACGATGTGGGCCCAGGAGTAGCTGATAAAGACTCAGAGGAGAGGCTGCTACCATATATCTTTAGAAAGCGTCCAATTGGCCTTCCCCTGATGTTGGCCATGTCTGGAGATTTGTGTTACTATCAGCCTACCTTTGAGGCTGTCCCATGCAGATCCCATCTCTCCAGCATACACTCTGAATAAAATTATTTCTCTCCCCCAACACTGAGTCTGAAACAAATGGTAGCTTCTGTTGCTGTCTGACCCATTCTTCTAAGACCTCTTCATTATTCCTTGTTTTATATACTTTGGTACTAACTGCATGAACAATTGTGTTTGTCACTGTCACCTTAGCAAGTAAAGTCTTTGGATCATATAAATCAAATCTTAACTCATGTACTAAATGTCTTCCCTAAGCAGAAAAAAATGATGAAAAAAAAAAGAATATGGAACACACAAATTCATCAAATGGAATAACACTAGTACAGAGTTAATGACAATGAGGATACAGATGTACTTCTGAGTATAATCAAATTCCCTTGTGCACTGTACTGAGACAAGAAAAGGATTCTACAGTGTAAGAATATGAATGTTATACTTAATTTTGGAAAGACTTTCATTTGAAAAATCTTGAACTTTTATTAAGATGCAACAGAGTTAGAATTTGAACCAGGACTGAGAATCATGAAATGGACAATTTCTTGGGCACATAGATTAAAATATAGTAAAAATGTGAATGGTTTTAAGAATCAGTAATAGCTATTCTTAGTTGTCAACTTAATACAATTGGAAAAATAAACCAAAATAGAGGAATTTCCTCCATCAGATTGGCTTGTGTACATGTCTGTATGACATTTATCATTATGATTATTCATTATTACTAGTTGAGGCAGGAGGGCCCAGCCTTCAGTGTTTCATGCTATCCTTAGTTATGTGGTCCTTGTCTGTATCCGAAGTGTAGCTCAGCAGTTATCCCAAAGCAAGACAGTATGCAGCCTTGCTTCATGTTCTAACTTCTTCAGTTCGTAACTCAACATCCCTGCATAAACTTTCTGCCTTCGCTTATCTAAATGGTAGACCTTAACCTGTAAGATGTAATAAACACTTTCCTCCTTTAAGTTTCTTTTTGCCAAAATGTTACATTATTACCATAGGAATCAAACTAGAACAGAACCCATGTACAATGATATAGAATTTGTAGTTTAAAATTTTTATAGCTCATTCTGTCTTTATACTAGAGGAGTTATAAAATTAAGTCATCTCATCCTTTCATTCTCTCTCTTTCTCACTCTCTTTCTCTCTTAGGATCATATTGGAAACAATGACTAGTTACATTCTTGTTGACGCAGTAGTGTACTGAGAGGAGTTTGTATCAGGAGCAATTAATTCAAGTTGGCACAAGTGTTCCATGTTATTGAATCAATGAGTTAACTGTCATTTTCCATCATTAGTGAAATAAAATTATATAGATTTTCAATTAAATAATTATCAGAGAACATAGATAGTCAAAACTCAATTTCCAATTTCACTGTTTTCCTTTTGCTTTTGCTATTGAGGTCACTCTTACATTTCATCAGAATATTAGAAAGAGTGTAAAAAGGCAAGCATCTGTGCATCTCTACAACCTCTGAAAGATGTCATAATTATATCTGATATGAGTCTTTCTAGGAATATTTATAAGATGGAAATGAACATTGGCTACCATAGAAGGCTTTTTACCATAAGGAACTAGGAACAAAACATCCATGAATCTATCAATGGGTGAAGAGTAAAGTAACATGTTCACAAAACTCAGTTTACTGACCTAGCTCTGTGATATTGGCCAGTTTCTTAAGCTTTTAAGGCATAATTATATTAATCTACTAAACAGAGTTCTGAAAATTGATTTTAACAAAAATGAAGAGTTTAAAATCTAACCTTATTTTATTAGCTGGTGTGTATTGGGCAAAATACATGGCCTGAGCTTAGCATTTAAAACTGTGAAAATGCACATTTTGTTTTATTATAAGTTGACATGAGGTCATGTCTCAACTTCATTGTATAGAATAATTTTTAAGGGATGTTTAGGAAAAACATCCTGATTAGCTTAATGAGCAAGTATTAATTTTATAAAAATAGAACAATTTAACATAGTTTATTTTATTTCTTTAATGCTATAATGTAAATTGATTATTGATTGCTACTTTGGATTTCAAAGGACTGAAACTTTAAATGAAAACCTGAAAATAGTAGTTTTCTTTAGATTAAGTCTAATTTGTTTAAACAATTATTAAATATTCAAAGTAATTAATAATTAAATATTCAAATTGATCAGTGGAATCTATTATCATATTTAATTGTATTTTCTTCATGTAAATGGAGCAATAATTTCCTTTGGAATAGAGAGATTTATATTCTAAATTCTATAACATATTTTCAACATGAAAGAAATATTTAGAGAATCACTGTGTCATACAAAATTTTTGCTCTTTGTTTTGTTGTTCTTTTTTGAAACAAATAGTAGCAGCATTCTTCTGCCACAAGAAACAGAAAGAATAAAGAAATCTGACACCAACTCTGAAAAACCTAAGTTCTTTCCCAAACTCTGTCACTCATTAAAACTTTAAAGCTGGAAAAAAAAAATAAAACAACCAACCAAACAAACAGGACAATAGGTAGCTTCAGTGACTTGAGTTGCCTGTAATCCTATATCTTCCACAGAGCAAACTTCACATCTTCATAAATTATTAATAATAAGATCTTTTAAGTGTCATACAAACACATTGCAAGTGTTAATGACTGTGGAATTTCCTTTGAGATAATAATACATTCAACTTCTAAAAGCACACATTGATTGCTTTGAAAACATGGGGTTAAACCATACATGTCCCACACCAGTGTATTGCTCATTCCCAGTAAGACCCTCAGAGAGTGTGATGCTTCAGCAGGTTTTAAGCATTTTTCCTATTAAGATTCAGATCACAGGCTGAAGTGAAAAAAAAAAAAAAACCAGGAGAAGGGTCTAAGAGTTGGAAAGTAATTTAACACTCATTTCAAAATGCAAACGTACATTGTCTGTGCTCCTCTTCACTCTGTTCTTCTCTGCTTGGGAGCATGTTCAGTCAGCCAGTCTACTGGATGTAAATGAGTGTCATTGTGCACCGAATGGCACTGTGAGCCACACAGAGGCACATCAGTGTCATGATCTCTTTCTGAACTAATTAATAATTTCTATCCAAAAGAGAACACTGATGTAGATTTCTCTACATATAATTTTATTTTTTTTCTTTCTTTGCTTTTTAATTTTCACATATCCTGACTGCAATTGCCCCTCTCGCCCCTCCTCCCAGTTTGTCCTGCCCCTGCCCCCTCTTTCCCCAGATACACCTCCCTCCAGCTCCCCTCAGAAAACAACAGGCTTCCCAGGGACATCACCCAAACACAGCATAATAAGATACAGTAAGATCAGGCACACACCATCATATCGAAGATAGATAAGGCAACCCGGTAGGAGGAAAAGGGTCCCAAAAGTAGACAAGTGAGTCAGGGACAATCTCTGTTCCCACTATTAGGATTCCCACAAGAACACCAAGCTGCTCATGCCATGGCACATATTCAGAGGACCTAGGTTAGACCCCTACAGTTTTCCTAGTGTCTTTGTCTTCCTCTGAGTCCCAGTCAGTTGATTTTGAGGGTTATATTTTCATGGTGTGTCTCTGACCCCTCTGGTGCCTCCAATATTTCCTCTGCATTCTCAGTAAGACCCCTAAAGCTCCACCTACTATTTAACTCCTAGCAGTTACTGGATAAAGTCTCTCTGATCTCTTGGATGATCATTCAACGTCCCCAAACACTCTGCAGGCAGGACAAACTGTAGGTCAAAGGATGTGCAGGTCAAAGGCTGGATTGTGTGCTAATCCCTCCACTTGAGGCCTTGGTTACAGAAGGTGGTCAGTTCAGGCTCTGTGTCCTCTGTTATTAGTAGCATTTGCTAGGTTTGCTTTCATAGATTCCATGGAGTTCCTTTGCACTAGGTTTCCACATTCCTCTGACATACCCCCCAATTCCAGTTGTTTCTCCCCGTATTTTCTTATTCCACCCTCCCACCCAGTTCTTCCTGTTTCCAACCCCACCCACTCCTATTCCAGCTGCAAAATCTCTTTTATTTACCCTACCCAGGAAGACTTTTGTGTCCCCCCCCTTAAGCCCTCCTGAAAACATATCCTCTCTAGGTCTGTGAACTGTAGCATGATTATCTTTTACATTAGTGGATAGCTAATATCCACTTACATATGAGTACATAACTTGTTTGTCTTTCTGGATCTGAGTGACCTCACTCATTATAAGGCAAAGCTTATTATTGGTATATATGGTTAGGATTCTGTATAATTCCTACTTTATTAACACATGCTTGCACTACAGTACACATGGGGAAGCAACCTGCCTCTAGTAATCACTATTCTACATGTAGGCTGACTTCTTAAAATGTTCATCTTCCAAACATGAGAGAATACTTAGTATTTTCCTTTCATGAAAAGAATAAATTCTTCTTTATAACAAAGTTATATTTCACAGACTCTTTTCTTTATTCATATGTAGGTTGGGATGTACATTTATTCTGTAACTGACTTGTTATGAAATTTCTACAATAAACATGAGTTTATAAGTAACTGGGTAGAATGCTGATTTCATTTCCCTTGAGTGTGATGTGAATTTATGTACTTGGACTCTATTGTAGAACTCTTTCTTGTCTTTTTTGAGGAAGCTTCATGCTGTTTTCCATAAGAACTACACTAACTTCCACTGCTTTGACCAGTGTATCAGTTTTGTTTTTCCTGAAAATTCTTGAAGTATTTATCTTTTTAATTAATAGTCACTGTAGATAGTCTCATTGCAGTTTTCACTTTCATTTTCCTAATAGCGAAGGAGGATGAAAAAAAATTTTTATATATTTGTTGGGCATTTGTATTACTTCTTCTTATGAAAGGTATTTATTGAAGTGGAGTTTTGACTCAGCAGCCAAGAACACTTGTTTTTACAAAGAACCTGGGTTGAAAACTCCACACACTGATGGTGGTCCACAACCGTTAGTAATCAAACTTCCAGAGGACCTGATGGCCTCTTTTGGATTCTATGGGCATCAAGTTTTCTTTGTATTCCACTGGTGATCTTCTTTGCAGAAGTGCTTGAGTTTGTTTGACCTGTAATCCTATTTGTCTTATTTTGCTTTATATTCCTGCACTTCTGCAGTCATAGCCAACATTTTAAAAATCCAAATATGTATAAACTGGACATTGGGAAGGTATACTGGGCCATTTAACTCTCATAAATGTGGCATATTTATATCTGTTGTTTTGTATAATACTTACTGTTATAAGAGAAGGAACCAGCTGTTGGACTGAAAGGGGAAACTTCTGGGGGGAAGAGGGTGGAAGGGCGGGATAGGAAAGGCGAATAGGGAGGGTTTTGTTACTGAGATGTAACTTGAAGAAAAAAAATAAAGTAGTTAAAAAAAAAAAGAAAAAAAAACAAACTCAAAAAAAAAATTAGGACAATTGCCTGCACTATTGTCTCCAAGAGTTACCTTAGGATTTCTTGTGGTTGTTTCACGTTCAAGTCCTTATGTTTATAACTCTGATCCATTTTAAGTTGACTTTTGCTCTGACTAAGAAAGACATGAAGGAGTCAGATTTTAGGCTTCTGCATGTGGATGTCCAGTATTACTACTAGGATTTATTGAATTGTTTGTGCTTCTTCAATGTAAGTTTCTGGAACCAATGTGAAGAATCAATTCTCCATAGACACATGAATTTATTTCTGGAGTCTGTATTATCTCCAATGTATATTTGTATTATCGATCTGTGTGTGTGTTTACGATAGTGTCATGCTATTTTGGTTGCTGCTATTGCTCTATTCTATGCCTTTAAGCTAGTTACTGTTTTCCTCCAGCTTTGTCCTTTTTTTTTGTCTAAAATTGCTTAAAATATAAGGTGTCTTTCTTGTGTCTCTATTAACTGAAAATTTTACAAATTATACTTATTTCAATACAGGGTTACTATTAAAAGTCAATGTCTTAAATTTACTTCTCAGCTAGCATGAAGCTGTTAGTACAGGAATATATACTTTCTTTTTATGTAGCCTTCTGGTTACTAAGAACTGCTTTTGCATGAAAGCTGTGATTTCAAAGAGAACTGATCATTACATTGACCAGAGTAAACTCTAGGACGACTAAGTGCTAGTGTACCTTGGAGCTGCCATGTTGGTCTCTTTGGCTTTGCCCCGCCCCCAGATGCTCTAAAGTTCCGGTGTTCCTCTAGTCTGGCCTTCTCCCAGAGATGTGCTGCATTGTCATAGCAGAGATGGAGCCGAAGGACTCAGGAACATTATTCAGTGTTCCAATCGTTAGGAAAAAATGCAAGCAGATGGAGCAGGGAAATGATATCTTCTGCTAATTATCCAAATGGATGAGCTGACAGAACTTTACATTCTCCCGAGAGAGCCAAAGGGTTACATATCTCTGGCCAAAGCTGGCCAAGCTGGATGATTGCAAAGAGCACAGGGCCTGAATTTATTCTTCTCTTGGACTCATCTGAAGCTTCTATAGAGAACTCTTACACATTCCATTCTCTTTTCTTTACCGCTTTTGCATCTCATTAATGTACTTCTTCAATGACAAATTTTGCATTAAATATTAGAAAAAGCAACATTCTGAAGTCTAAAATCTAGTTGCCTAAGCATAGAAGCTTAGATGCATATTTAAGTATTTATGCCTTTCCAAAATACATTATGATTTTTTTTTTTGGTGCATTGTTTTTCTGGTAAATAATCCATGGAGATGTTGTTGATGAATTTCCCATTCTATCAAATACTCATTCGTCTCCCTGCTCTATGTCTCTCTAAGATACCTTTTATTCATCTTCAGATAACAGAGTTTCAACAGCTCACTGATGATGCCTTGCTTACAAGTGTAATTCGTGCACCAGTCTGTTAGCGCCATTCTGTTCAGCTGCTTTCGGATGCCCTCCTAACCCTTCACAGATGTCTCACCAGCCTCTGCTTGTTCTTTTGGAGGGCAGGTGGAATGTTCAGAGGAATCCCACCACATTAACAACTTAAAGTACAGGGCCTGTTGACTGCAGGTCAATAACATCAAACCCCCATGCAAAGCAAGCACATTATCTACCACAGATCCCTCCAAGTTGAGTCCTTAGATTGCAAATTTTGCACATTTTCACAAGACCTGTCAGCTCTATATCAATGTTCTCCACACTTCATTGAACCTCTCAAAGGCCCTAGCATTACTTCTCCCTCACACCATTACCTCTAGCCAAATGAGCTGCATCTGAGGTTCATGTGCTTCATCTTCTAAGAAATATTCCATTCCTTTGCCTGCCACAGGACCTCTTGCCTTTTTAAATTCCCATGAAGCTCCCTCTGCTAAGAGAAATAATGTGATCTATAATATCAGATGAAGTGAGACATTTAATTTCAGATGGTGTTCCAGTCCTTTCTTGATAACCTGCGGCTGTCAAAATCAAATTTGCTAACAAATATTAAAGAAGCAATAAATAATAAATGTAAATTGATTGAGAATTCTGGGTGTCTTATTAGACAACTACTTTTGGTTAACAGAATTTACCTCAGTGTAGAGAGAGGTTTACTTTATTTCATTTTGTATTGTAAAATATTATCTGATGACTTCTGTTACTAAAACTAAATATATCAAAATATATATCAGGCTTTGACAAAAATTACGAAACTTAATGTTACAATACAAATGATTAGATAACCCAATCCATGGAGTAGATATTTTGCAGTGTCATTCATCATTTTCAAAATTTTTATGTCATTATATATTGATGTGACAGGGGATTTAAGATTCTGGACTTACAGATAGAAAAGGCCTTGTAGGACTAATCAAGTTACTTTATTGAACTAGTAAAATTAATTCTTGTTCATAGATTACACAAAATCTAAGATTTACTTTAAAAAATGGTCTTACCATAACACACATAACTGGTTTGATCTTGGATGTAAGTATGAACATAACTAGCAGATCTTAGACACTCTACTGTATTCCAATTTGGTCTGTAATCAACACATACATTATAAATGGAAAGGAAACAATGCTTGCTCTAGTATGGGCCATTTTGCCTATTATGTTGACAAAAAAGTAGATAATCATTTTTCCAACATAACGTTTTTATTGATTATTTAGAAATTTCACACAGTCACACCACTCACTTCCCATTCCTCCCAGGTCCGCCCTCCCACCAAGTGTCCTCTCCCACCCACACCCCCCAAAAAAGAAAAAGAAATACACATCAAGTCCAATTTGTGTAACCCATATACTCAATGTAGCATGGTCAAACTCCCAGTGGCTAGCCCCTAAGGATAATTGAGTTATTCCCACAACCCTACAAGAAGGGTGGTTGAAGAATAGATAGCTAGAGTCTCATAGTTAAATTTTGAGT
>CAJQZJ010028383.1:0-11125 GCA_907164525.1 Lophiomys imhausi | reverse complement strand
AGAGAGAGAAGAAACCAGGGGTGTGCCCTTGAGCTTAGAAGTCATCGGGGATGTATTCAGATTCATTATGGGTAATATTTGTTCCCATATTTGATGTGCTCTCTGGAGCCAGGACAGAGCTGATCTTCAGGCTGCCAGTGCCAAGCAACACATTGCTCTTCAGTGTGAGTCACTCTGATGGATGTGGCCAACTCTTTGCATCTGGGTATTGCTCAAGCCAAAAGTTTACTGTCTCCTTGAAAAATGAATGAAACACTCATGTGTGTTGCTGTGAGTAATCAAATAAGTCTCCACGTGTTAACAAAACAGACTGCATCCAGAGAGATGTTCTCCCTCAGAATGCTCTCCTTTGTGAATTCTCTATTTAGCTCCATCTCCCATTTTTTAAATGGACATTTGGTTTCTTGGCATTTAGTTTCTTGAGTTCTTTGTAGATTTTAGATAATAGCCCTCTATCAGATGTGGGGTTGGTGAAGATTTTCTCCCAGTCTGTTGGATGCCGTTTTGTTCAAATGACAGTGTCCTTTGCCCTACAGAAGCTTTTCAGTTTCATGAGGTCCCATTTATTGATTGTTGATCTCAGGTCCTGAGCTGTTGGTGTTCTGTTCAGGAAGTTGTCACCTGTGCCAATGAGTTCGAGGGTTTCTCCTATTTTTTCTACTAGTATATTTAGTGTAGCCGGCTTTATGTTAAGGTTTTTGATCCACTTGGATTTCAGTTTGGTACAAGGTGATAGGTATGGGTCTAATTTCATTCTTTTGCAAGTGGACATCCAGTTGGACCAGCACCATTTGTTGAAGATGCTGTCCTTCTTCCATTGTGCGTTTTTGGCTTCTTTGTCAAAGATTAGTTGGCCATAGGTGTGTTGGTCCATGTTTGGGTCTTCAATTTGATTCCATTGATCCACTGGTCTGTTTCTATACCGGTACCATGCTGTTTTTATTACTGTTGCTCTGTAGTACAGCTTGAAATCTGGGATGGTGATACCTCCAGATGTTTTTTCATTGTACAGGATTGATTTAGCTATTCTGGGCTTTTTGTTGTTCCATATGAAGTTGAGACTAGCTTTTTCCAGGTCTATAAAGAATTGTGTTGGTATTTTGTTAGGAACTGCATTAAATCTATATATTGCTTTTGGTAGGATAGCCATTTTTATTATGTTGATCTTACCTATCCATGAGCATGGGAGATCTTTCCATCTTCTAAAGGCTTCTTCCATTTCTTTCTCCAGGGGCTTGAAGTTCTTGTTGTATAGGTCCTTTACATGCCTACAAACTCCTTAGGTCATCTAAACAGCTGAGAACAGAAGGACTGAACATAAAAGGAGTGTACTAACATTTTTAACCATTTTTTCCATTTGGGTTCGAGCCCCAAACAGGTCTACTACGACCCAAATCAGCAGGAAGTCACTTTAAGAGAGCGACGTCCCATGTCCAGAGGGCGGGGAAAGTGTTCCTCTGCCCTTCTTTTTGGTTATTTGAAGGATAACTGAAAACTCTGATATTTAGGGGAAGAGATTACAAGCTGATAAATGGTCCTGTTTAATGGGTTTTGGAGGTTAGCCCCGGGGACTTCCTACTTTTCCTTTTCTGTATCCTTCTTCCTCTCCTATGTAGGAGTGCATGGGCTTGAGAAAAATGAGATATAGACATAGCACAGGAAGGTCCAAGAAGAAGGGGCAGATTATTGAATATGCCCTTATACCTTTGTATATTGATACAAAATTAGTAGTTTATTTGGCTAAAGTGGTATTGACCATTGTTTATTGTGCAAAAATAAGATTGTATTGGATTACATCGGTATTGATCTTTGTATATTGATACAAAATTAAGATTATAGTTGGCCACAATGGTATTGACCCTTGTATATGGACATAATATTAAGATTGTATTGGGCTACATAGGCATTGATCTTTGTATATTGATACATAATTAAGAGTATATTTAACCACAATTGAATAGATCTTTGTATATTGATACAAATTTAAAGGTAACGCTTCCTAATGGTATCATACCTAGAGATACTTAAAAATAAAATGTGAAGCTCTGACCTCTTGATACCAACCATCTAAAACAGTCTAGGATAGTTAAAACAAACTCCTAGTAATGCAAACATGTCACTTTCTTAGCTACTATGACAGTCTATCACAGATATTCTCTAAACTACCCAGTAATCAAGTTGCTAAGAGACAAGCAACATTTGCTTATCTAAATACAAGAGATGAATAGGGCATCTTCAAAAACCCCTAGAGATCTGCAGAATATGGCATTCAAGATGTTATCTTAAATCAAGATTATTTTTTATATCGAGACATATCAACGCCTGACAGCACCCCCTATTCTACTCCAAGTAGAAGATAAGCACCGAAGAACCTCCACTGTAAGATGGTTGAATGAGTGGCAAGCCTTTCTCTTGGCATGAAAAAACCCCTTGCACCAACTGCAGACAGACTGCTGTCCAAAAAGGACAAAACTTGGTAGCAGGGAAGTCGACAGCCTAACTCTGCCAAGACAGGGTAGGTAAGTCCTTCATAATCCCTGCTCTACAACAAACGTCTGTCAGAGAAACAGGACCCAAAGGCTGAAGACTGATGCTTTAATGTATGGAGAGAAAATGGGAACTGTCCAGGCAGTCATTGGTATGTTCTTTCTTAGTTTTGGGAGCTGCAGGCCCTGCACTTCCTTTATAAGCAAATATATTTATCCCTCTCAGGTCTCTGAGGTGGTTGAAGAATAGACAGCTAGAGTCTCATAGTTAAATTTTGAACTGTTTAGGAATCAAGAGGGTATTATAGATCTAAGAAGATACTCTTAAAAGTGTGTTGCAAGATAGTATGAATGTTGAGTCACATATAGACCTTTAAACTCATGGAGTTGGTTAGATAGTAGAATGTTAAAGTCAGGGGCCAAATATGTATACACTGGACATTGGGAAGGTATACTGGACCAATTTACTCTCATAAATGTGGCATATTTATATCTATTGTTTTCTATAATACTTACTGTTATAAGAGAAGGAACCATCTGTTGGACTGAAAGGGGAAACTTCTGGGGGGAAGAGGGCGGAAGGGCGGGATAGGAAGGGGGAATAGGGAGGGGTTTGTTACTGAGATGTAACTTGAAGAAAAAAAAATAAAGTATTTAAAAAAAAAAGATTGTATTGGGCTACATAGGCATTGATCTTTGTATATTGATACATAATTAAGAGTATATTTAACTACAGTTGAATAGATATTTGTATGTTGATACAAATTTAAAGGTAACGCTTTCTAATGTTATCATACCTAGAGATACTTAAAAATAAAATGTGAAGCTCTGACCTCTTAATACCAACCTTCTAAAACGGACTAGGATAGTTAAGTAAAACAAACTCCTAGTCATGCAAACATGTAGAGAGCTGCAACGTGCCGCGCCCTAAAGATGGCTCCGGTTTCCGCCTTCCACCAGCCCGACGGTGAGCGCTCTCGGTGGTAAACAAGTCCATATTTGGCTAAGACCGCTGATCTGGCTTGCTTCCGCATACGTTGGCCTCTAATATAGCACCACGTGGCTTTACTTGATTGGCTGTTCATATAGTATTTAGCCTGTGGGTTGGGTCTGCCCGGGCATTCGGAAGACTGTTTTCAAGGGACCTGAATAAACTGCTTTTGAAGAGCTTTTGCGAGTTGCGTCGTCCTTGCTGGTCGAGGGGGACGCGACAAGTGGTGGCCCGTACGGGGACCCAGAAAAGACTCAGAACTCCTGCAGTCAGGGGCAGTGCACTGGTAAGTTCCTGGGATAAATTGGGACAATAATGTTTAATGGAAATAGCGAACAAAAGGTAAAATTTCACGGAGATAGCGAACGAAAGGTAAAGTTTCGCGGAGATAGTGAACAAAAGGTAAAGTTTCGCAGAGATAGTGAACAAACGGTAAAGTTTCGCGGAGATTGCGAACAAAGTGTAAAGTTTCGCGGGAAGTTGCGAACAGAAGGTAAATTTTCGTGGGGAAGCTGCGAACCGAAAGTAAATTTTTAATCATGGGATTGTCTGAGTCACATCCAATTTTTCTGGCTCTTCAGGAGCTACTTTTAGCTAGGAATTTGAAAATTAAGAAGTCTACCCTAGAGAGATTTTTGAATGAATGCGATTCCGTGCCTCCGTGGTTTGCGGTGTCCTGGAATCTTATGGTATTCTGCTGGGACAAATTAGGCAGGGACTTGGATTTTGCTTGGGAACAAGGTACTCTAAAGCATCGAGTAAGACCAATTTGGAAGATGGTGAGGAGTTGTTTAGAAGATAAGAGATGCTGTAATGCAATCAAGGAGGGAGAATCAGCCTTGGAACTGCTGCAAGGGGAAAGATCTGAGCAGGTAGACAGTGAAAAGGAAAGTAACAAAGATGAAAGATTTGAGCAGGCAGACAGTGAAAAGGGAGGCAAAAAGAAGGTTCTTCTCTATCCCGATCTTAGAGATTTTAGAGATTTTGAAGACTCAGAGGGCACGGATTCTGAAGGGGAGCTACACGCTCTAATAGAACAGTTGGAGAGGACTGCTATTAGAAAAAGGGAAAAGAAAAGGGTAAAAGAGAAAGACACGTTGGCGGCAGTTGGTGTAAGTGAAGCCGTTGCCGCGGCGCCTTCAGCCACGTTGGCGTCGGTCGGTGTAAGTAAAGCCGTTGCCGTGGCGCCTTCAACTCCCCTACCATATCCAGAAGCCATTCAGATAGATCAGCCTGTTCAGTCCCTGAAAGTAGGGAGATCTTTCTGCCTGGGGATGTGGACACAAGTAAGAACAGAATTACAGTTTGCCTATCCGGCATACCAAGACCCACAAGGGAACAGGTACGAGGAACCGCTTGATTTTAAAGTAGTTAAATCCCTTGCAGAGTTGGTTCGTACCTATGGTATTACCGCTTCTTTTACAATGGCTCAAGTGGAAGCATTAAGCAGACATTGTATGACTCCGAGTGATTGGAGTGGCCTGGCCCACGCCTGCTTAAGTCCAGGGCAATACTTAGACTGGAAAGCTTTCTTGATTGAGTATGCCACTGAGCAAGCAGCCATTAATCAGAGAGATGGAAATCCAGCCTGGGATAGAGATATGCTGCTTGGGCAGGGGAGATTTGCCAACCAGCAGATAGGATATCCTATTCAGGTTTATGAGCAAATAAACAAGATAGCTATCAAGGCTTGGAGATCTCTTCCTAATAAAGGGGAGGTGAGTGGGAACTTAACTAAGATTCCACAGGGCCCCATGGAGCCCTTTTCAGACTTTGTGGCACGAATGGTGGAAGCAGCAGGGAAGATTTTTGGTGACCCGGATGCTGCCTTGCCACTAATAAAACAGTTGGTCTATGAGCAATGTACCAAAGAGTGTAGAGCCGCTATCACCCCTTACAAGAACAAAGGGCTAGAAGCCTGGATGAAAGTGTGTAGAGAACTTGGAGGGCCGTTAACTAATGCTGGTCTTGCTGCCGCAGTAGTACAGTTGACCAGAAAAGGTGGAGGAAGTTCAGGAGTTTGTTTTAAGTGCGGCAAGATGGGACACTTTAAAAGACAATGCCCCAGGGGAAGGAGTACAGAAAGTACAGGATGTGTACAACGCCCAAGGCGGCCGGGGTTATGCCCAAATGGTAAAAAAGGGAACCATTGGGCTAATGAATGCCATTCAGTGATAGACATCCATGGCCAGCCTTTAACTCAAGTTTATGGTGGCGCTCGTCCAAAAAACGGACAGCGGGGCCCACGACCTCAGGGCCCACAAATATATGGGGCAGTAGAGAATCAGGACAAAGAACAGAATCAAGAGAGATGGCCAACCCTCCGCCATCTGAGAGACCGCGGAGAGCCACTGCAGGCTCAGCAGGATTGGACCTCTGCTCCACCACCAGACTCGTATTAACGCCCCAAATGGGGGTCCAGTTAATTGAAACAGATTTTAAAGGACCCCTTGAACCTGGTACGGTTGGTTTGCTGTTAGGGAGGTCATCATCAGCCTTGAGAGGACTTATTGTCCATCCTGGAGTTATAGATCCAGATTATACAGGAGTGGTTAAGATCATGGTAGCCTCCCCCCCATGGTATAACAGCTATCTCTCCTGGAGATAGAATTGCTCAGTTGATCATGTTGCCAAGCTTACATGATCGCTATGAGGCAAGGGATAGAGAGAGAGGAAAAGATGGTTTTGGGTCCACGGGCACGGATCTGACTTTTCTCTCCTTGGATTTGGACCAATGCCCCGTCTTGGAGTTAAAAGTTGATGGTAAAATGATCTTGGGACTTTTGGATACTGGGGCTGATAGGAGTATCATAGAAAAGAAAGACTGGCCTTCAGGTTGTCCTGTACAAGCCTCTTCTCAAACACTTCAAGGCCTGGGTTATGCTAAGACTCCAGATATGAGTGCAAGATTATTAAAGTGGCAGGACCAAGAAAACCACTCAGGAGAAATGCAGCCATATGTACTAGAGCTCCCTATCTCCCTTTGGGGAAGAGACCTTTTAAAGGATATGGGATTTAAATTGAGTAATGACTATTCAGATTCAGCCCAACGTATGATGCAAGATATGGGATATGCTCCAGGCTTTGGAATAGGAAAATATTTGCAGGGAGGGAAGAGTCCCATATCTATGCAGCAAAGACAAAAGAGACAGGGCCTGGGTTTTTCCTAGGGGCCACTGAGGAGGGCATTCCCATAACTTGGAAGACGGAGGATCCAGTATCGGTTCCTCAGTGGCCACTTTCCTCTGTAAAATTGAATGCAGCCAAAGAGTTGGTGGATGAACAGATGTCTTTAAAGCATATAAAACCATCTGTATCTCCCTGGAATACACCTATCTTTGTCATTAAAAAGAAATCTGGAAAATGGAGATTGTTGCATGACCTGCGTGCCATAAACCAACAAATGCAGATCATGGGCCCAGTGCAACGCGGCTTGCTGCTTTTATCATCTTTGCCAGCCTCATGGCCCATTATAGTTATAGATATAAGAGATTGTTTTTTCTCCATCCCTTTGTGTGCCAAAGATAGTGAGAGATTTGCATTTACTGTTCCATCCTGTAACCATGAGGAACCTAATCAGCGGTTTGAATGGGTAGTATTACCCAAGGGCATGGCAAACAGCCCCACTATGTGCCAACTGTATGTGGGGGAAGCCATTGCTCCCTTGAGAAAGAATTTTCCAGATTTGAGATGTGTTCATTATATGGATGATATCTTACTGGCAGCTAAGAGTGAACAAATGTTAGATCGGGCCTATGAAGAATTAGTTCAATTATTAAAAAAGAAAAGGTTGTTTATTGCTCCTGATAAGGTTCAAAAGGAAAATGTGGTTGATTATTTAGGAGCGAAGGTTGGACCTGAAAAGATAATACCTCAAAAGATTGAGATAAGAAAAGATAATTTAAAGACTCTAAATGATTTTCAAAGGTTGTTAGGAGATATCAATTGGGTAAGAGGCTATTTGAAGCTACCAAATTATGAAATAAGACCCCTATATGATATTTTGAAAGGTGATTCAGCACTTAATTCTCCTAGGCAATTAACATAAGAAGCAAGAAAAGCTTTATGTAAAGTGGAAGAAAGGTTACAGAGTGCCTTCCTAAAGAGATGGCAGGAAGGACAGCCCATTGCATTGTGCATATTTGCCACCTATGGTCAACCTACAGGATTGTTATGGCAGGACGGACCATTATTATGGACCTATTCAAAGATTTCTCCAAAAAAATCCATAGAACATTATCCCACTGCAGTTGCTGCTTTAGCCTTGAATGTTATCCAACAATGCTTGCAGTCTTTTGGAGTTGCTCCTGCCAGTATAATAGTGCCCTATTCCAGTCATCAAATTAAGATTTTGTGTGGCACTGTAGATGATTGGGCAATATTGCAATGTAGCTTTGAAGGAGTGATTGATAACCATTATCCTAAGCATCCATTGCTATCATTTTTTAAGGAGCACCCAGTGATATTCCCTAAGGTTACTTCAGCAGTACCACTTCAAGAGTCACCAAATGTGTTTACTGATGGCTCAAAGACAGGCTGTGGAGCCTATTTGATAGAAAGACAAGAGCCAGTGTTATGTCAATTTCAACCAGGCTCCCCCCAAATAGTAGAGTTGAAAATAGTGATTGAGGTGTTTAAAAGATGTCAATTTGCATTCAATTTGATCTCAGATTCAGTTTATGTGGTCAACGCAGTGAAAGTATTAGAAGTAGCAGGTCCTATTAAGAATAGTAGTACTGTATGTGCCTTATTACAAGAGTTACAAGTTTTAATCTGGCAGAGAAAAAGGTGTTTTTATATTCAACATATCAGAGCACATACAGGATTACCTGGACCATTAAGTGAGGGTAATGGTAAAGTTGATCAATGGACCAGGATGGAATGCATTTTTTGGAGCTCATTCCTGGACCAAGCCAGACAGTTTCACCAATTATTTCATGTAAATGCAAAAACTCTACAGCAGAAATTCCATTTGTCTAGAGCAGATGCTAGACAAGTAGTTTTGGACTGTCCTCAGTGTGTGATTCATCATCATCCTCCCAGTGTGGGAGTGAACCCTAGAGGGTTGATGCCACTCAAAATCTGGCAAATGGACGTTACCCACATTTCAGAATTTGGAACCTTAAAATATATTTATGTATCTGTGGATACCTGCTCAGGTATCATACATGTTACACCTATGAGTGGAGAAAAGGCTCGCAATGTCATAGGGCATTGCTTAGAAGCCTGGGCTGCATGGGGAAAACCACAGCAGCTGAAAACGGACAATGGACCAGCCTATACGGCACAGTCCTTTGTCTCCTTCTGCAACCAGATGGAGGTACAGCTTAATCACGGATTACCACACAATCCTCAAGGACAAGGAATTGTGGAGCCTGCTCATCGCACCTTGAAAGAATGCTTGCAAAAACAGAAAGGGGGAATAGGCCAAGGCCATACCCCCAAGGAGAGAATGTCTTTAGCATTATTTACTTTAAACTTTTTCAATTTGGATGCTCAAGGCCGCTCAGCAGCGGACAAACATCAGGATTCCCATGGTCCACCTAAAAGCATGGTGAAGTGGAAGGATATTTTGACAGGCTCTTGGCGGGGGCCTGACCCCGTGCTAACATGGGCGAGAGGGTCTGTTTTTGTTTTTCCTCAGGATCAACAAGATCCAGTGTGGGTGCCTGAACGCCTTGTGAGGAAGATTTGTCATGAAGACCTTCCTAAGGATCCTGGTGATAGTAGCAGTGAGTATGTCAGGAATGACCGAGCCAAGATGGGGGATCCTGTCGATATTCCCAAAGCCGATGCCGGTCAGACATGATGCAACTGTGTTTCCACGCTTATTTAGCAGTAATAGAAGCCTAGGCTTACCCTACCTTCCCTTTGATAATCAGAGAAGCCCTATAGAGGGTAATAGAAACGTTAGCTTGAAGGGTAGTCTGTGCTTTTTAATGAGCTTCAATAGGTCAGATGATACAAAATGCATTAAATTGTCTCAGCAGTCAGCAGATTTTTTACCACAACTGAGGTTTGGGGGTAGGAGTGGTGGTTTGTTTTCAGGCAACGGTTCTCGCCTTGAAGGATTTGAAGGATGGTGGCCCACACGAGTCTCTGACCGGGACCCCCCCCCAGACAGCCACGCTGGGCACCTTTTTGTAGAGGATCCACAGGAGAGGAAGGACCTTTTCCCTGGACTGGATGTCAGGAGCGCAGAGCAGTTTGGTTTCAACAAGATTATTTTTCCTTTAGCCCCATGATTAGTAATACAGTGAATAAGTCTTGTACAGGAATGCTTGATATATCTACTAGGGATCCTCAGCAGACTGCCACCAATCCTTTTGATTTGTGGCTTTTGTGTGGGGTAAATGGAAGTTGCATGGACTTGGGACCTGTCATTATGCTTGGGGGAGGAATTTATCAAAGAGGTAATTTTTCCCTAGGGTCCGCTACCAAATTGGATTTTTCTAGCGTTAGTGGCTCTGGTACTTGGAATTCTTTGTTTCATTCTTACCGCAATAAGACCTTTTCAGCTTCGCCAGTATGTCTCTGGCCTCCTTTTCTGTGGATTGTAAGTAATGGGAGTGCATCCTTGGGTGAAGAAAAGTTAGTATGCACTCCGAGCACATGTTTTTATGCCCTATGCTGGAATGCCACAGCCTTTCCTGTGGCTGTGGTGACTAGAATGCCTCGATATGTACCAGTTCCTGTAGAGGCTCCTAATACCATGATGCTATTCAGGTTTAAAAGAGATTTTGGCATCACTGCAGCTATTGTTACTGCCATCACTGTTGCTGCTGTGAGAGCTACTGCCTCAGCTATTGCCTTGTCTAGTTCTATACAGACTGCCAATGCCCTGAATAACATCTCAGCCACTGTGGCACAGGCATTGGATACTCAGACCTCTATGAATTCTCATCTCAAAGGAGGCCTTATGATAGTTAATCAATGCATAGATTTAATACAAGAACAGATTGATTCTCTTTGGCAACTAGCACAATTGGGGTGTGAGTGGAAAATGCAAGGTTTGTGTGTTACTTCCGTGCAGTATCAAAATTTTACAAAGGCTGCTAATATGTCTAGACAATTGTCAAAGTTCCTCTTACAGGATTGGTCGGCTGAATTTGAAAATTTGATGAGAGAGCTGAGAGCGACAATTGTCCACATCAATTCCACTCGGGTGGATTTCAGCCTGGCTACTGGTTTGACTTCCTGGATACAGATGGCTATGGATCATCTTAAGGAGTGGGCAGGCGTAGGCTCTTTGGCGATACTGATGATACTAGCCTCTCTGGTTTGCCTATGGTGCATCTACAAGATGAGAGCCACACAAAAGCGTATTGCAGCCATGATTATACAGGCCCTTGTCGCCATTGAGGCGGGCCAGTCCCCTCAGGAATAGCTCGCTGCCGTGAAGCCTTAAATCTTCATTGAGCATAGTCCCTGCCCACTGAGGTATTCGTTCCACGGATATTAGGGTCTGGCAAGTCAATGACAGAGTAGACGGGTAAGTCTTGGCCACCTAAGACAGGGCAGTCCCGAGTGGGGAGGCTGACCCAGAGAGGGGTAAGAGTTTGAGCACCGCCCTCCTACAGGCTCAGGCCCACCGTGAGATCCCCAGATAGGGGGATTCCGAAGCCTTTCCAGGGACTTCTCCAACTTT
>CAJQZJ010028381.1:0-26593 GCA_907164525.1 Lophiomys imhausi | reverse complement strand
AGAAGGGAAGAGGATGGTGGGGCTGAGGGGGAGGAGGGTGGAAGGGTAGGACTGGAGGGGGAGTAGGGAGGGGATTGTGATTGAGATGTAACTTGAAGAAATAAAAAATAAATTATTAAAAAAAAAAGAAAAGAACAAGAAAAATGTCCATTTTGCTTAGGTTTTCAAATTTGGTGGAAAATTGATTTTTAAAGTAGGACTTAAAGATTCTCTGGATAAATCAAGATCAGGTTAAATAGCCATATAACCCCTAAGGAAATAGAAACAGTCATTAAAAATCTCCCTCCACCCCCAAAAAAGCCCAGGGCCAGATGGTTTCAGCACAAAATTCCACCAGACCTTCAAAGAAGAGCTAATACCAATACTCTTCAAACTCTTCCACAAAATAGAATCAGAAGGAGCACTGCCAAATTCATTCTATGAGGCCATAGTCACCCTGATTCCTAAACCACACAAAGACCCAACAAAGAAAGAGAACTTCAGACCAATTTCCCTCATGAACATAGATATAAAAATACTTAATAAAATACTGGCACACTGAATACAAGAACACATGAAAAGTATCATACACCACGATCCAGGAAGCTTCATCCCAGGAATGCAGGGATGGTTCAACATACCAAAATCCATCAACGTAATTCACCACATAAACAAACTGAAAGGAAAAAAAAAAAACACACATGATCATCTCGCTAGATGCTGAAAAAGAATTTGACAAAATCCAACACCCCTTCATGCTAAAAGTCCTGGAGAGAATGGTCATACAAGGATCATACCTAGAAATAATAAAGACTATATGCAGCAAGCCTGTAGCCAACATCAAATTAAATGGAGAGAAACTTGAAGCATTTCCTCTAAACTCATAGACAAGACAAGGATGTCCACTTTTGCCATATCTCTTCAACATAGTACTTGAAGCTCTTGTGCCAATGAGTTTGAGGCTTTTCCCCACTTTCTCTTCTATTAGATTTAGTGTGTCGGGATTTATGCTAAGGTCTTTGATCCACTTGGACTTGAGTTTTGTGTAAGGTGATAAATATGGGCCTATTTGCATTCTTTTACATGTTGACATCCAATTAGACCTGCAACTTTTGTTGCAGATGTTTTCCTTTTTCCATTGTATGGTTTTGGCTTCTTTGTCAAAAATATGGTAACCATAGGTATGTGGGTTTATTTTGGGGTAAGAAATAAAGAAATTAAACACCAAGAAACCAATTAATCCAATAAAAAATGGGGAACACAGCTAAACTGAGAATTCACAAAAGAATCTCTAATGGCTGAGAGACACTTGAAGATACGCTCAACATCCTTAACCATCAGAGAAATGCACTCAAGGTGAATCTGAGATTCCATCTCACACCTGTCAGAATGGCTAAGATCAAAAACTCAAATTACAGCACATGCTGGTGAGGTTGTGGAGAAAGGGGAATACTCCTCCATTGCTGGTGGAAGTGCAAACTTGTACAACCACTATGGAAATCAGTCTAACGATATTTTACAAAACTTGGAATAGGTTTACCTTGAGACCCAGCCATACCACCTCTGGGTATATATCCAAATGATTCCTCATCAAATCATAAGGAAGTTTCCTCATCTATGTTCATAGCAGCCTTATTTGTAATAGCTGGAAAATGGAAACAATACAGATGTCCCTCAACCTACGAGTGGATAAAAAAGCTGTGGTACATCTACACAATGGAATACTACTCAGCTATCAGAAACAAGGAAATCTTGCAATTTTCTGCCAAATGGATGGAACTAAAAAAGGTCATCCTGTGTGAGCTAACCAAGACCCAGAAAGATGTACATGGCATATATTCACTTATAACTCCATTTTAGCCACATGATACAGGATAACTAAACTATAACCAACAGACCCTCTTATGATTGTTGAACTGAGGGAGGCTGATATGCAGGGGCACCCCACACTGGAGGAATAGGATAGGTGGGAGAAAGGGGAGATGGGGGGAGGGTAGAACCTTAAGGGGTACAGGGAGGGGGCTGTGATGGAGATATAACTTGAATAAACATAAAAAAGGACACTATGTTTAATTCTTTCTACTTATTTATCTCACATGTTTTTTTCTACTTATTTTTATTATATATATACACACATATATATATATATAGATAGATAGATAGATATATTCCTGCATATAGCTTGCTGAGTTTATATAAGGTTAATTGCATGCATATTTTCAGAGATGACCATTTGGTACAAGACAAATAATTGGTGTACTCTTCCTGTGGGAGGGCAACATCTTTCACTCTCAACTATATTCCATTGCCTGAAGTTCTCTGTATGTGACTGTGCTTTAATGTACAAAGCAGTTAATAAGGGAAGAAAACTGTGAAAGGCACTAAAGAATGATCAAAGAAGTAAGACAGATTTTTAAAAATTGCTTATTTATTACTTCAGGTTACATCTTCATCACAGTCCCCTCTTTCCACCCTTCCCAGTCCAGCCCACCCAACCTCTACCCCTATCCCTTCCAACCCACTCCTCCAGAGTGGAGTGTACCTACATTACAGTCCCCTGCCCCAGTTCAGCAGTCATGTGAGAATGGAAACAACCCAGATGTCCCTCAACCGAAAAATGGGTTAAAAAACTGTGGTACATCTACACCATAGAATACTACTCAGCTATCACAAACAATGAAATTATGCAATTTGCAGCCAAATGGATGGAACTAGAAAAGCTCATCCTGAGTGAGCTAACTGAGACTCAGAAGAAACATAGACTTTGTAAGACAGATTTTTATATCCTGATTTTTCATTAAATTGGTTTAATTTCAATGCAAATAATTGACAAAAATGCAATTTATCTGAAAGACACATTTTTTTTTAGTTATGATAAACAGAAATATCCTTTTATGACTTTAGAACAGGTTTCCGACTAGGAATGCCACATATTGGGTTTCTAAAGAGCAAAACAAATGTGGGACAGTTGAGAATCTCGGAGAAATAATATAATATATATAAATATATAGCATATATTAATTATGTAGTAAGTATACTAAATATAAGTATTAAATATGCATATATTAAATATTAAACTTTTGTTCACCATCCATACATATCTTCCACTCTTTCTTTAGTAATACTACCCTGAATTTTATTATTTAAAATACATTTTTTTATTATTAGCATGGATATGATGGGGATGTGTGTATTCACATGCCATGATGCCATGGTGTGTAAACAGATGTAGGAAGATAACTTTGAGGAGTTGTCGTGTGTGTGTGTGTGTGTGTGTGTGTGTGTATGAATGTATGTGTTTGGTTATTAGCCTTAGCCTTTAACACCTGAGCCATCTCTACAGTCCTGCGTTAAAATAACAATTTAATTAATCACTTGAAAATTTCATGCAATGCATTTTGACCATATTCCCCTTCCATCCCTTAACTCCTCCCAGATCCACCACAGCAATCTTGTCATCCACTCAGGTGTATGTACCTCCCCCCAAAGTATGTGCATGTGTGTTCACACGCACACACACACACACACGCACACACGCACGCACGCACATGCACACACACACACACACACACACACACACACACACACACACCAAATCCAGGTGATTATTTCTTGCAAACATAGGTTTATTTGCCTATGTAAATCTCAGAGAAGGACCAGAAAGATAGCTTAGTGGGTAAAAGGCCTTGCTTCTGAGCCTTACAGGCTGAGCTCCACGTCAGTATAAAAGTGGAAAGAGAATCAACTCCACAATGCTGTTTTCTGAACACCACAAGCAGTCTAAGGCATATGAGTACACTATCCACAATTCATTCATGTTAATAAGAAATATAGTATTTTTTCAAACAATGAAACTCAGGGTAATATTAGTATTTAGAACAGGAGTATTGATCAAATGACTATGATAAAAGGTTTCTGCCACATACATTAATAAAAAAATCAATTCATACCCATTCTTCACAAAGTTTGCAAAATCCTGTAAGCCTTGTTCATAAAACAATTCTTATTTATCCAACATCACAGCTTGCTTCAATTTATCTGTCCTCAGTCCCTGTTTCCCTAAAATGTTAGCTATTGGTCAAAGGATAACTATGCTCCATAATGTGTGTTCTTCTAAATTAATGTCTAATAACTATTTTGATATATAAGTGAGCTGTTTAATTTGTCATGGGGCAATGTACATGATGTAGGTGTAATCTTCAGTAAATATATAAATGTATAAAATATTCCAAGAAATACATTCAAAAATATACAGATTCAACGCAATTCCTATCAAAATGCCACCACAATTCTTTATAGACATGAAAAAAGCAATTCTCAACTTCATATGGAATAACAAAAAACCCAGAATAGCTAAATCAATCCTGCACAATTAAAAAACATCTGGAGGTATCATCATCCCAGATTTCAAGCTGTACTACAGAGCAACAGTAATAAAAGCAGCATGGTACTGGTATAGAAACAGACCAGTGGATCAATGGAATTGAATTGAAGACCCAGAAATGGACCCACACACCTATGGTCACCTAATTTTTGACAAAGAAGCCAAAACCATACAATGGAAAAAGGACAGCGTCTTCAACAAATGGTGCTGGTCTAACTGGATGTCCACATGTAAAAGAATGAAATTAGACTCATACTATCACCTTCCACAAAACTTAAGTCTTAGTGGATCAAAGACCTTAACATAAGACCTGACACATTAAATCTATTAGAAGAGAAAGTGGGGAAAACCCTTGAACTCATAAGCACAGGTGACAACTTCCTGAACAGAACAACAAAAGCTCAGGATCAAAGACCAACAATCAATGAATGGGACCTCATGAAACTGAAAAGCTTCTGTAAGTTAAAAAAAAAAAAAAAGAAAAAGAAAAAAAAGACAGTGTCATTCGAAAAAACGACAACCTACAGATCGGAAAAAATCTTCAACAACCCCACATCTGACAGAGGGCTAATATCCAAAATTTACAAAGAGCTCAAGAAATTAGATGCCAAGAACCAAATCAAAAAATGGGGAACAGAGCTAAACAGAGAATTCACAAAGGAGGAATTCCTAATGGCTGAGGAATGCTTGAAGAAATGTTCAGCACCCTTAATCATCAGAGAATTGCAGCTGAAGATGATTCTGAGATTCCATCTCACACCTGTCAGAACGGCTAAGATCAAACAGTCAAATAACAGCACATGCTGGCGAGGTTGTGGAGAAAGGGGAACACTCCTCCATTGCTGGTGGAGTGGAAACTTGTACAACCACTCTGGAAATCACCCTGGTGATATCTTAGAAAACTTGGAATAGCTCTACCTCAAGACCCAGTCATACCACTTCTAGGTATATATCCAAATGATTCCTCAACAAACCACAAGGATGTGTCCTCAACTATGTTCATAGTAGCTTTATCTGTAATACCTAGAAACTGGAAACAATCCAGATGTCCCTCAACCAAGGAATAAGCAAAAAACCTGTGGTACATCTACACAATGGAATACTACTCAGCCATCAGAAACAATGAAATCATGCAATTTGTAGCCAAATGGATGGAACTAGGGAAGGTCATCCTGAGAGAGCTAACCCTGACTCAAGAGGATGCACATGGCATCTATTCATTTCTAATCAGATTTTAGCCATATAGTACAGGATAACTACAATACAGCCAATGTACCAAAGGGAACAGGAACATAGACTTTGTTACCTGTCAATTAGACACTTTACTCTAGTGGTGCTGCCTTGTAGGCCCCCAGTGTTTGAGGAGGCTCTTGGCCCTATATTACTGCTGAAGTGGAGCGAGGGACTGATATATAGGGACACTCCACTCTGGAGGAGTGGGTTGGAAGGGATAGGGAGTTTAGGGTGGGAAGGTAGGATGGGGAGGGTTGGAAAGAAGGCACTGTGATGGAGATGTAACCCGAAGTAATAAATAAACAAAAAAAAGAGGGTAGGATATCTTTTATTTTCAAATGGAGAAGTATTTGAATTTTTGGCCATATCGTTATCATCTTCATCTGACATCCTTTCACTGTTTTCAAATAAATATAGCAAAGATAAGATAATATCAGTGATTATTCCATTGTACCTAACAAATATCTGTTTTATATGTCATGAAAATAAATTATTATTTCAAATACAAAATGAATATTTTTCCTAATTTAAAAAATTTGGTAAAATATCTTTAACATAAAAAAAATTAACCATAATTTAAACTCCTTATTTGAAAAGGCCAAAAGGTATAAGTTTTAGAATGGGCTAATACTGTGTTGTGTATTAGCCAATATCTAGATGCAATAAATATTTACACACCTGCTAAAATTCATATCAATATCCATGAGTGAGTCCAAAGTAGCATTTGCCAAAGCTTTACTTCAGGTAGAAAAAAATACATTACTATGCTACTGTTATATTCAGAAGCAGACCTATGTCAGAATTCGAGCTTTAGTAACACTTTGCAAAACTTGCCATAATTTACAGTATCATCTGTTCATCCTTAATTCAAATATGTATACCAACACTTTTTCTAATTTTAATGACAATTGTACTATATGGTCTTTGGTATGGCAGTCTGCCTAGAAACTGTTTCAGTAAATTACATACCAGGATGATCTACTCTTGGATTGTCTCCAGAACAAAGACTATGATGTATAATTAAAACCAACTAATAATTAGTTGCCATCAAATATAACACAAGGGACAAGCATTGTAGATTCAGTTATTTACAATAAGATGCAAGATCAAGACTTTTTTCAATGAATGATAAAAATAGATCCATATACTCTTGAGGTTATAATTTTAATGTTTATATAAAAATTATGAAATAAAAGAAAGCTAACATGCTACAGATTCATTGCATTCAAGTAATTTTGTTAGTACAATAAAGAACTGCCTAGGAACTTAAACACTACTTTATTTACCACGTTTTGAGCTAAGGGATTATTTTATCAGTCATAGTAATATTACTTGGCATTACTATTAGTTATATAAGTGTAAGGTGTTGAATGAGCCAAAATTATGTTTTTGTACACTATAATATATTTCTGCTTACCAAAAAAGAGTCACTTAATTACTGTGAAGAAGCTTTTATATTTAACACCCACTTAAGAATCAGATCTGGAAGATCTGAGCTAACATGTTTCTTTCATTATTTATCCTTATATAACTTAGGCGAGAGGCATCAGAAAGCAGCTATCTAATTATGACTGTTTTGCCGAGTAGAAGAGCAAAAAGTTTTCTTTTAATATAGCAATGCAGAGGCGGATTTGCTGCATGCACAGCTAATGATGCTTCTGGCCCCTCACTTGCCAAGGGTCTCTTATAAGGCCCCAAACTTAGTCTTGTATTCATTATTTTGTACTTTGTTTCTTAATGTGGCTTTCTGTAAACTGCAAGAGCTGAAGGCTTCATATTATGTACATTCACCAGAGCTGATGTCTATGAATTTTGGGGGTTTTGAAGGCCTAAGTACACAAGATGAGGAAGGGATCACATAGAGATTATAGACCTGTTGAATAATCTAAAGATATAAATCATCATTCCATGTACATGCACATATGATGTGCCACATCACATGCACACCTGGAAGAATGCATGTGATGTGGCACACAGTGTAGAGTCACTTCTCGTCTTCGGCCTTCATATGTGTTCCAAGGCTCAACCTCAAGTCATCAAGCTCGCTGGACTTGTGCCTCTACCTACCGAGGTGCACCACCAGTCCCTATTGTTACAAACTATAATTAATAGCACCGTATGTTTATTTTAGAAAAATGGAAAACAAGGTAGTAGAACAGTGGACAGAATGCAGAAAGTTGAAGGAAGGGGGGTGGGAAGTGAGAGAATGGAAGAGAATATGTGTTAGAAAGGGAAGATGGGGAAGTTCAAGATACTCAACTTGAAAATAAAGTGAGTGAATCTTGCCATTTTACTCCATTCTGGGAGAATAGGTGTGCATTAGCATGTCTGAGGTATGCAGTTTAGGGACTGATTCCAGGTTCTTCCAAGTGGTTGGCAAGAAATCCACCACCTTAGTCACCTATTCAACCTTTCCCTTCTTTTTTTTCTCACAGCTTGCAACTCTATGTCTTACTTCAGAGACCAATTTGTAAGTGTGTGTGTGTGTAGGAATGTGCAAGCAAGAGAGCAATGTCAGATGTGTTCTTTTATGGTGCTCATATTTAACTCACTATCTATCTATCTATTATCTATCTATCTATCTATCTATCTATCTATCTATCTATCTATCTATCATCTATTTATCAACTATCCATCTATCTATCTATCCATCTATCTATCTATCATCATCATCATCATCATCATCATCATCTATTTATTGTCTCTTAATGAACTTGAAGCTTGCTATTCTGGCTGACTTTGAGTCCAGCATTTACTTCTCTTCCCTCCCGTCTTTTCATGGTAAGGATCTGAACTCAGATATTCATGCATAGACTTTACCCACTGAACCATCTCTACTTTTACTGTGTAGTTTGAAAATGGAAACTCTGAAACATTAGCATCAATTTTTACTATGTTCTGGATGTTGTGTTTGTTATTGTTCATTTTTAATTTTACAAACAAGAATTGTAGAAAAAAACACACATCCAGATTATAAGTCTCCTCTTCATGCTTTCCTCTCTTTGGATGAATCTATTTTAACATATTTATGAGATAAATGAGAGACAGCTCAAGCACTACAGATTGTATTTATTATAAAAATTTTAAAATAGACATTTCGTTCTGATAGCAGAAAAGAGGCTACACCTCAACAAATTTCAAAATAAACAGAAACAGGAAAGCAGTTCTCCCTCACATGCTCTGAGCATATAAGGTGACTGAGAAAGGCAACATGGGGTGAAACAGTTACTACTCTGTGGAAGTTTTCACCCCATCATTGTTCCCAAAAAGGAACTGAGTCCATCCCACCTAATAAGAACTCTCCCCTCTCCTCTTTACCCTCCTGAATTCCCAGGGAGAACACGCATATTCGTAAATGAGATATTACCAAAAGGAGTAGATGTTTGATAAGCAGGAGCAAAATGGTGAAGAAGAAAAATGGCAAACTTTGAGACCATTGTGAAAATACTCACCCTTAAATAGGGGTTTTGGCTGCATCATTTAACAGCATAGCCATGGAGGCCTGATATGGCTGTTTAAACAGTGTTGGGTTTCAGCAATTCTGCCCTTAGCTATTTCCACTGAGTCCTTCACAAGAGCCATTGTGACCGCAGCTGGTTTAACTTCTTTATTTTAAGGACTGCTTACCAACACTTCATACAGATGTGTTGGTAACCACCCAGAGGGTTTTCCCTCTTGCGAGATGATTAATCGGTTCAAGACAACATTTTTGAAACATTGTGCTCATGAAAAACTTGAACTTAGTCAAGGCATTGTTTCTTCTGGTGACGTAAGTAAATATTTAATGGACACGTAAAATTTTAATGTGAGGATTTTTATGTGTGAGTTGCACAAGGGGATACAAAAAATTATAGGAGGGAATATAAATCTTGTTGAGGAAAAAATATGCAGGACTACTAGAATAGGCTGAGCGAGCTTCTTAGGGTTTGTGGGTCTCTACATATCTACAATTCCCAGAATAGACACCCATGAAAAGAATATGTTGAACTTAGAAGTTAAGTAATTCAAGTTGAGTTTGATTTTAAATATATTCTTTACTTTTTCAAATAGTTTCAAAGTGGCTTTTGAACTATAAATATCTTCCTGTGAAAGTGGCATTCTGAAAGGGCAGAGGGCATTTATCTGAATGCTGGTTGTTGCCCCCACACTGTTATTCAGCTTTAGACTGGGCATGGAAAAATATGGTAATTAAGTGCAGTGCTCTGGAACCTGACTCACAGCTCATTTCTTTTCTGTATGCAGTTATTCTCTCCTACAATGTACAAAACCTTAAGGGACTTGTCATATAAATATTTCTGAAGATCAGTCAATACCCACAGCATTGCCATCCATTAGTGCTGAACAAGTTCTGCTTTACACAGTAATCACATAAATCGAGTTACAAGAGATTATAATTCCTTAAGACCCACCTCTTGGCCCTTGGCAAGGTCATTACTGTGCTACTCGAAGATGACGTATGTCAAAGTGTACAGGCTGGTACAAGGAAGGAATGGTGGGCAGGGCTAACATTCAAGTGGAAACTTAAAACGGACATATTTAAAATACAACTTTAGGGTTTAAGCTAACATTTAATACATTCTTATAAAGTCAAGTGAGTTTAAAATCAGTTTATACTAAAATCTAATTATGTTAGTAGAATACTAGATTTAACTATTATACATGACTTAATCTATGCATGAGGAATGGAAAAACAATCAAGTCCTATTTACCCCAAAAATTTGGGTAGGGATTTTTAAACCTTTACTCATCATAACTGTTTGATAGAGATAAACTTCAAATAGCATTTATTATCACCAAGGTTAGGTGACACTTCAAGTTTTCTAATGGGTCATAATTCTGCCTTCATAGACCGTGTATCTCATATACAATTTTTATTTTATTTATTCATTTCTTTTTTCTGTAACTATTACTGTTGAGACATTGTCTTTGGTTTATTTGGTTTATTTTGGCAAAAGATTCATTCAAGGTTTTAATCATCGGTATAGACTTTCGCATCTATTAATTGTATATAATAAAGAATTTGATAGATATTTTATAGAAGTATATAATTTATTTGACCATAACAACCTGCCATTATTTTCTCTTATCTTCCTCCCACTCCTGATGCCTCTTCATAATTAATTCCAATTATACGTTCATATCTTTGTGTGTGTGTGTGTGTGTGTGTGTGTGTGTGTGTGTGTGTGCACCTATGAATTTAATTAGGCATACATACAGAAACTATTAAGTGCCTATAGAACCTCAGGAAGAGGCAACGCCTCGTGGGCTCCTCTTTTGCCTATTTAGGAGTGTAGAAGGACCCAATCTTATATAGGTTTTATGTAGGTAAGGACAGTTGCTGAGAGTTCAAAAAAGCAAAGGCCGTGCCATTTCAAGAAGACAATTATCCAGAACATTCCATCTCTTCATCTGGCTCTTACAATCTTTCTACTCTCTCTCTCCCATGATGTTCCCTGAGCCATTAAAAGCATTCTTCATTCACATCAAAAGGGATGGAAAACAAAGTTGTTAACAGTCACATCTGATCTCACTTTAGTTTCTAAGTGTAATCTTCCTAAAAGTTGTTGCTCAGGAAACTCCAAAGGACACACCAAAATAATATGGCTATTGTCATTCTCCTTAATTGCAATCCAGAGCATGAAGGCAAGACCCTCTTGCTGAAGACATCACATAGTTCAAACACAGGACTTCAAAGCATCAAGCTGGAACTTACCTGTATGCCTTGTCACTGAGGACTGACTCTCATAATATCCAAAGATACCATGTAGGTTGTCAAGGAAGAGGAACAAATGGTAGCCTTACTCAGTTGTAGAGCCTTTGAATCACAGCAATGACTTGATGAACAACAGATCCACAATGGGGGGAACAGTAGTCATTTTTATTTTGTTGGTTACCTTCTGCTGTCTTGGATTTAAAGCCTGCTCTCCACAAGAGGAAATTCACACCTGGTACTATAGACCTCCCAACTAACCATGGCTGGAGAGGTAGTAGAACAAAGAAGAGAACTTTCTACCATAATTTCCTTAAATCAACATAACTTCTAACTTTAATTTTATCCTCATACCTACACATAAGTATAGTTCTGACCCTTCATCAGAGAAGCTGGTTTGTTAACAGATGGTGACCATTACAAAAATCTAGAACTGGCCAAAATTCCGAGAAGTGGCTGTGCAGTGCTCAGCCACAGACAATACAACCTCTTTCAGTGCAACCCTCCTTCTAAAGATCAAGGGAAATTACAAACGACAGGAAGAAAATTAGAGAAATTACAGAAGACCAAGGCATCTATGAGATGTTATCTGCTATAAGGGAAACTGAACACATGAACCCTCAGCAACATAGTTGCTTGAACAAGATCAGCATAATTACAATATGCTAATATTGCCAAGATCAACTCCACCTGCTGCCACTCATACAAGACAAGGTAGTCAGTGCTTCTGAGGAGGGAGATTCTCTTCCAGGATGAGCTCCCACACAAGTTGTCTAATCTCAAGTAGTCAAGCCTGAGCATATATGAAAAAGTAAATTGACTCAGTAAGTTCCATATACATGTACATATACACACATACATATATACACACAACAGTAATGATTAAAGAAGACATCATAAGAAGATACGTATGGCAAAGGAAGAAATTGGGAGTGGGGAAGACAGGAAGGATGAAGATGCAGGGTGCATATAAATATTTCTCAAAAAGTAAATTTGTTTTTTTAAAGGATGTAAGTATAATTTGACATTAATTTAATTATTTTTTAGTTTTATTTTTAATGATAACTTTAATTTCATTGGCTGAGCATTCCCTACATGCTGAGCACCCTGTGCTAGGCAGTGGTAATAATGGTACCAATGTTGTCAGAATTAAGGCTCAAGAGACAAGCTGAATAACATGATAAAATGCTACAAGAGGAAATATACTGTATGATATTTCAGATAAGAGCACACAGAAGGCAAACAGTTAGGCATTGCTTCCAGATGGAGACAATATAAAACAATTTGGTGAAAACACGAATGCTGATCTTGAAAGTTACATGGAATTTATTCTAAGGCAAGTGTGCATAATGTGTAAGAAATAAAGAATTAAAGAGACTTGCAGTGGTTTAAAAAGGCTTCTAGGTAAACAGAGTATGAAAGAGATCTTCACATTTATAAGAATTTGTATGATAAATATTACTATTTGCAGATTATTTAAAATTGTTATGAAATAAAGTAATATGTGCTTTAGTGTATTTTAAACAGATCCCAAATGATGCATATAAAATAGAAGGAAAACAATTTTTTACACTAATGAAGACAACAAGAAAGCTAAAAGTTTTTCTTTTCTCTACTTTGGAGCATAAAATAATAAATAAAATTAATAGGATAATATAAATGATTTATTATTTGTTTTTAATTGAACTATAGTTTATTTATAATGAAATACCTTAATATATTTTTGAACATTCATTAATTTTCCCTAAGTCTGAAGGAGTTTGCTTCATAAAATCCCCCTCATCAGAGAAGCCATTTAAATACAGCTCAGTCTATAATGAGGTTTTCTTCCTTTTTGGTTGAGCTGAATATTTAGCAGTATAGAAACTTGACAGGTTAGGCAATTAGAATATAATTTATGATACAGGAATTATATGGATGAACTCCCTCCTGCCCATAATTTTGGATGCAATTCAAATCTTATGCTAGTTCTTATGCGAGATTAAAAGAATTTTCTATGAACTGGACAACATGTAAATAGTTTCACTGAATCTTTAAATATCCATGCTGAAAATGGTGCCCAGGACATGGATTCATTTGGTTTCATTAAATATCCTCAAAATATCACAAAATCTCTGTATGCTAGTTATATTAATATTATTGGACAGTATGTATATTCTGCGAATCGTTGTTAACATGCTCAGACTTCCATAGGACCATTTAATGTTTATCTGTCATGTGGTTTGTAGTGACTATCCCTTATAATATACCCATTTCAAGGCAAATATTGCCTGATACATTAAAAAAAGTTGTCAAATGAAGTGATATTAAATAAGCCAATGTAATAAAGTTACAAAAGCTACTATGTTGCTTCCTCTGCTCTTGCTCAAATGCTTATTTTTTGTATCTTCATTTTTAAGTGTATATCACTTTGTGGCAGACAGATAGGTACCTTCTAAAACATTTATTCCTTTCACAGAGGTGAGACTATCCATCTGAGCTGTGTTTTGTGCACATGTTCACTAAAATGGTTGAAGAAAAATTATTTTCTCATACTATTTATGTTAAGTGTGGCCATTGTTCAATCCAGCACTACAATACAATGAAAATGTTCTGTGCCAACTTCTAAGTCTACTCATTAAAATATTGCTGTGCCTCAACTGTAGTCACTTTTTACAATGTCCTTTCCCATGTTTTTATTTTCCAGTTGAACCTAGGATAGAATGGCTTAGATTCTATTATCTGGTTAGAATATGAGAAGCTGGGTGATTGCAAGTTTCATGGGCTTGTGAAAAGTTTACAAAGTACAGTTAAACATACCTAGAAAAATGGGAGAAAATATTTTAAAATAATATTAGCATATTTCTAACTTTAAAAAATGTGAAATTAATCTTGGGAAACATGGCTCTTTTTTTGTTGTGTCCTAAGGACATATGTTTCAGAACTTCTCCCAAGACTAAGAAAAAACATGGATATTACCCTATGAGTATTTCATTTTCCAATTGTGGACCTATTGGCTTAGCAAAGGATTTATAAGAGCAGGGTTATCTGTTAAATAGAGGTCAGTGAAAAAAAAAATCACACATTTGGAGCTTGCATGCGGCTAACAATAATACAATTAAAGACCTCATGGTAGAACTGTGTATTCTGAGCTTATTCTTCCTATCAAAATTAGCAGCATACTGCATTTCATTGTCACATTTTAATAAGGTTAATGAACAGAATGACTAGCACTATTTTTGTACACTACATATAACACTCATTAGAGAATGGGTATTATTACATACTCCAATATATCAAAGGTTATGAAAATTATATATGTTGTAAAAAGATCCTACACAATATCAAATGTCATCCTCATCCTCACATCACATTAATATCTATGTTTCTGTTTTTGAATTTTATGAATCTCAAGAAGTCATTGTACTAGGTAGCTCAGTGTGTATACCTCTTAGGGAGGTTGACATTTTATTCAGAAAGTGAGACACAGTAATTGTAAAACAAGCCAGAGTATGGTGCTTACTAAAAATAATAAAAATATTTAGAGAGAAATAGATTATGTCAGTAAGACAGAGTTTAGGAAGTGTTAAGAAACATCCACCAATAGCACATAGTTACTACTTGGAGTCCGTTTGGGGTATGTGGTCTTCTCATGCAACATTTCTAATGCTATACTTGTTCTAAGGATGATGAAATAGCATACATAACAAAAGAAGTTAGGCACCATACTGCCATGTAAGTCTGAGGCGTAGAGCCAATAATCTTCCAACATCAGGGTCTCTCAAAACCATTCATTTGTGGAGAGTACTGAAAGCTTAGGAAAACACTTCGGCTTAAAGATAGTTTTGAAGTAGGAGTTAGATCTTTCTACCTTCTTGGTGAACTGTTGCTTCATGCAGCTATTAGTCTTGCCTACTCGATTTCAACTGTGGTAATAACCTTTCCTGTATTAATTGTGGCTCTATCTGTCATATGATCTGGTTTGTAACTGATTTTTCTTGCTTCAGGAATATCTAATCCTATCGGAACACCAACGTGGCTAACTCATGTGCCTACTTCTGTGCCCAGGCACGGCACATGTTAAACAATCATAGGATAAGTCAATATTTACTACTTCAAATCCTAAGAGAGTTTTAACCTGGTTTCTTCTTAAAAGTCAGAATTATTATTTGAGGTTTGTCTAAAGATGGTGGGTGAGAACCCTGATACAGATGTGCCTCAGGCTGTGTAGAATATGTTGAAATTGGTCTTTCTAGTAATCTGATCTTGAACTCAGCAAGAAGGAAGTGTAACTTCTGCAAGTGCTCCTTAGTCAATGAATTTCAGGGGAAAGTGTTCTCATCTGAAAATGTGATCATCAAAAGCAAAAATTGTAGCTTTATATGCTTTCTTTTCTTTCCTGGGATGAGGGACTGTTAATAGCATTAAAATGCATTAGGTTGCTCAGTCATTATGCTAATGCATAACCTGGACAGTTCTGGGTCAATACCATTATGGCCTCAAGCTTCTTGATTGAAAAGGGACACAGTGACCCTGGTAAATTAGTTTGACAGGCATGTTTCTTATCTCAAGTGATAAAGGAGGTCTCATTGGAGTGTTTGATCATATTGAATCAGGGCAAGGGATAACACTGTCATTCTATCCTTAAAGTAGCCAAGTGGTTTCCTGATATCCCTTTTCTAAAGAGAGTATTTGATCTCATCTACTTTTTTTTCCCCCAAACAAGACTGTGCTTAAAAACAAGCCCAAATTATCTCCTGTTTATAGAACCAGCTTAAATGTTAGCTTTTGTAAAATGTTAACACAAAGTGTTTACAGGTTCGCATGGCTCAGGAAAGGGGAGAAAAGGCCTAACACTTTTCATAAAGACATGATTGCATTTGCAAAGCATGTACTTACTTCCTAGCTTTATTATTACTAATAGACATGATTTCAGGGGAGCAAAGAGAAGCTGAATTTAAATAACTACTCATGGCAAGACAGCACCAATTATACACTTCATGGCTATTTATGTCCCCTGGTGATCAGCTAGCAGTGGAAAGCAAACCTGACAACACACTGGTACAATCAGAATTATGGGTCAAATTTCAACAAGCCTGTTTAAACGGTTCCATTAGATCCTACTTGATACACTGATTTACATATATTTTGACTATTTTCAGACAGCTTATCTACTTTAAAATGCCACAATATAATCATTTCCCATGAAGATGCATTATCCCAGAGCCATGAAAAACAAAGTAGCGTGCCATGCAAAGAAATTTGTTCAGAATTTAGATTACATTTAGAATAATTTACACCTTCACTCTAGATTATTAAAACATCATTTAGATTCCACAGCAGAGTTATTTAATAGAGAAATTGAATATTTTAAAACTGTTTAGATATTCCTTTTCTTGGAATACTGATGTAATTATAAGATAAATAAAAATCATCTTCATACAAGTATCTCTCCCCACATGGACTCGTGCCTTACCTAGTTTTGCCACTCAATATGCTAATTTTCTTCTCATAGCTTCTTGAGGTGGTTTCCTTTAGGAAGCTGCAATTTTTCTACAATGCTTTTCAGATATTAGTATGTTATAGACATGCTTTCACATGTAAAGTAACACGTTTGAACTACATTCTCTTCAGCATGATATTATTATTGAGAAAAGGATGGGACTCCATACTTAACTACAAGACATGATGATGCAGAGCACATTAGAGATCAACCAATGAGTGCACATTCCTGTCCCTTAAAGCCACCTGATTCCACTTCTGAATCTAACTTTCCCACCAATGGAAATAGTTCCATTCAGCTCTGTTTTCCTTCCATGTTGTTTGAAAATATATAGAGGTTGGACTCCATATAGACCTTCCCTTAATTACATTATTTAGGGTTGCTTTATTTATAAGGACATCCTAAAATAATATTAACCTATCTATAATCAAAGACAGTATCACATTATTTTTAGAGTTATTTTTTAATACATTCAATTCATGATTCATATAATTAGCTGTGGTTAGAAATTTTAATGTTTATTTAATATTCTATTATGTAAATGTTTATTATCAACAAATTATATATTTTGAGTGCTTCCCATTTAATGATATTGTGGCCTGTGCCCTGGTTCATGGATTCTGAAGTAAATATGCAGTTGTAACAATTTACACTCTAATGAACATATATAAACAATGTATTAGTAGTAAACATGTAAACCAACTTGATCTTGTTAAAATTCTTCCAATTACATATATTTATATTTATATAACCTATTTATACATATTTATGTAAAAAAGATCATAATTCAGTGTATATAAACAATGTATGATGATCAATTCAAGGCAATTGGTACTTTTTAAAAAAAACATTTATCATTTTTAAGTCCTGGCAATGTTTAAATGCTTCCTTCTGCTTTACCTTGAGACAGATTAGAAACTCCTATAAACTAGTTACCCTGCACTCTATCGAACACCTCAATTAATTCTTCCTGTTCTATTGGTGTGTACCCATTATTTGACCTCTCTTCATCTCCCCTCCACCTTCTGCTTCTTAGTGTCCAGGGACTGGTATTCCAGTGTCTTGTGAGACACTGGTTTTCTTCTTAGGGTCTGCAAGTGGGAGCATGCCATATCCATCTGCGAGACTTGTTTATTTCACTCAATGAGACATTCTTCAGCTCCATTTACTTTGTTGCAGACAAACTTTCATTTTCCTCCGTTTTCACATTTTGGCTGAATACCTGTACATTGTGCATGTACTCCACATTTCTTAATTATATTACCTTTTTGATGAATACTTTGGTACATTCTTTGATTTTGTACCTTGGATACTATAATAGTATTCCAATAAATAGAGAAATAAAGAAATTTGGGCAAAATGATTTCATTTCTTTTTGTAGATGGGCAATTCTATTTTTAGTTTTTTAAATAATACACATACTGTTTTCTAAAGTGGTTACAGTAATTTCCACTATTACTAGCAGTGTGGACTAGTTCCTAATTTGTATCTTTGTTCCATTTGTTAGAGTTTAATTTTATAACATGTATTCTAACTGGAATGAATTGACATGTCATTGCTACTTGGATGCATATTTCTTGATGATTAGTGACAGTGAGCATTTTTCATATACTAAAATTATTGATTTTTGGAAAAGTGCTTGGTTTCACCAGCAATATTATAGTCATAATTTCTATTTTCCTCATTATTACTAATACTATACACAATGTTAAATGTCTTGGTGCTATTCATGCTGTTCTCTAGAAAGGATATGATGGCTTATGTCCCCTGTCATCTTTTCTATTTTGTTATTGTATTATTCTTTTGTGCTATGAGAATATCTTATGAAATTGTATATTATTTCTTCAAATGTCTGCCTAGCCCACTGAACCTCATCTCATTCAGGGTAATAACTACTTTATTATTGCATTCATACTGACCAGACCTGTATTCAATTGCCTAATATCCGTCTGGCTAAAATTTCTTCTTGAAATTTTTTAATGTTTATTTATTACTTCAACTTACATCTCCATCACAGTCCCCTCCCTCCACCCTTCCTGCTCCAACCCTCTCTCTCTCCTCCCAGAACTCATAATTCTTTTTTGAATAATTAGGTCACAATTATGAAAATTAAAAGGTATAACATACATTCCCATGTCCAGTCCCTACATATTTGGCAACTGATATTAATATTCTGTTGTCTTTCTCCATGAGTTTAAATTTCTATACCTAACTCAGTTTCCATCCTAACTTGAATTACCAACTTAAAAACATCTTCTTAGTCCTAGAACATCCTTTTAATTCCTAAACAACTTAAAATTGAACTGTGAGACTATAATTATCTAGTCTTCAACCACACAGAGATCTGAGAAGGATAAATATATGATTATACAGGAAGTGCAGAGCCAGCAGCTTCCAAAACTAAGAAATGTAAGATTTTTTTGATATTGAAGCATGTCAGTTCCTGATAGCACAACCTATTCTACTCCAAGCATCAAAGAATCTCTATTTGGAGTTGGTTGCATTATTGGTGAGCCTGTCATTGGGCAAGAAAAATCCCCTGCTTCAAATGTAGATAGAATTCTGTCTGAAAAGGACAAAACTTGGAAGCAGGTAAGTCAACAGCCTAGCTCTGCCAACACAGGGTAGGCAAGTCCTTCATAATTCCTGCTTTAAAATTAATGTATGTCAGAGATACTGGGCTGAGAGGCTGAAAATAGATGCTCTAATGTATGGAGAGAAATTGGGGACTGTCCAGGCAGCCAGTTGTCTATCATTTCCTTTTGAAGACTTAAGAAAGAAAACATTAATCTTTATTTCACATGTTGTTTTGAAGGATGCTGTGTAAGGAAGTATTAAGGGATGAAGGCAGAAATTTCAGGATAAATATTGCACATAGCTCTCTATGTATATATACGTAGGTGAGTGTATATGTATATCAGTGCATGTTTATATATGGATGTATGTGATTGTATGTATATGAATATGTATGTACATATAAAAATACATAAATGCAAGTGAGTATATTTGAATGTGTGAATAGATACAAATGTATGTATATGAATGTATGTGTTGATACATGAGTACATGTAACTATGTATACATATATACATATATGTATGCATATATGAATATATAATGTATATATTCACATACATCTATATGTGAGTGTGCATACATATGAATTATGTGTAAAGAACTAAAGGTGTATGAGTGTATGTTCGTATATGAATGTGCATAAGTGTATATAAGCAAATTTATGCATAAATGCATTTGTGTGTACATGAATGTCCATATATATGTATTTGAATAAGCATGCATATTAACATATATATATATATATGTATGACAATAAGTAAGTGCATGACCATATGGGTGTTTAAATATGAATATGTATTAATGAGAATATATGGGAATTAACATATAAATTTACACATGCATTCACATGAATTGTCATGGCATGAATGGTGTGACAAACCTAAATTCTTATGTTGAAATTGAAATACCACTTCCATGGTATTCATGTCAACAACGTGAAGAAATCCTTAGATAGGGCCTTTGGAAGGTTATTAAGCCATATGGGCAGAGTCTTCATGGATGGGATAATTGATATTATAAACAGGATTGTAAATCATGGTCCTATCCATCCCAAAATAATAAGTCAACTGAGGCATACCCATCTATGAATCAAAAAATGCCTTTGGTGAACTGTGAACATGCAAGTATCTTGACCTTAATTCCCCTAGAAAAGTGCCAAATAACTATTTTATAAGCTACACAATTGATCACAATTTGTTAGAAAAACATAGATATATTATGAATATGAGTCCACATGTACACGTGTGAGCACTACATTCATACACATAGTTAAAAGTAAAAGGTGGTATTTAATTCTGGTATGGCATGTATCAGTTTCTCTATAAACTGAGTTCAAGATTCACTTTCCTAGGTTATCTTAATAAGTAATACATCATATTAATAATAAAAATAGCATAATATGATTTTATATTACTATAGAGAATATATGCTTGTGTGTATATGTATTTTGGGTTTTATGAGATTCTCATTCCACAAGAATGTGTAGAAAAGGGAATTGAAATTTTCAAAGACATAGAAAATAAATTAATATTTCTGATTGATGGTCATGAAAAACTGTGGTCAAGGAAAACCTGATGTCTTCCATGATATTGTGTGTGGCACAAAGATAATAAAATTTCCATTTAGAAACATAGAATTAAGAGTGTTAATTTGTATGGCACTGTTATTGAAAACTGTGATTAGACATGAATTAAACTGTCAAAGTTTTAAACTAAAACTCATGTCATGTGGTGAAATTTTTTAATATTATGAGTATTTTATTAACATAATAAACCATAATTATGAAGTTGGGATTACTTACACTAATTACCTAATTGCTCTAACTACATCAATATGTAGCAAAACTTTCAAACATTACCTTATTGCTTCTAAAATTTTAAATATGGGTGATGAGAATTAGAGCTAAATGAGAAAAATGGAAGAATTCAGAGAAATCCTCTTTAAAAATTGGGTTTCTAACTGTTAAACATATGTATATTCTGCTTGGATATGATGCTATTTCTATGTATTTTGCATTGAAGACAGAATGTTGTTTCATGTAATAATCTGCACAAAGTTTTCTGTGTGATACACTAAGAATGTAGGTTAGTTTTCCATATGTCTGGGGTAAAACTCTTAAAACCACATTTCCAACTAAAAAAATTCATTCTTGCTTAGGAATCTTAGAATACCAACTGCATATTTGGCAACTGATATTAATATTCTATTGTACTGGACATTGGGAATGTATGTTATACCTTATAATTTTCATAATTGTGGCCTCATTATTTAAAAAAATGAGTTCTGCGAGAAATGAGAGAGGGTGGAAGGGTGGGGCCGGGAGGGGTGGAGGGAGGGGGACTGTGATAGAGATGTAACTTGAACTAATAAATAAACATTAAAAAAAGAATACCAACTGAAATATGCTATAACATTCAAAGGAAAGAAGTAGTGTCACAGAGCAACATGTTTCTACTTGGTCTCTGTGCTCTGGACAGTTATGCTATGCATCATTAATAGATAAGCTCACATTGGTATATGAATTTATTTTTCATTTATGGGCCTGATTATCTATCTGTCTGTCTATCTATCAATCTATCTATCTATCTATCTATCTATCCATCCATCCATATATGTATCTATTCATTTATCTATGTTTATTTTGACTTCTATAATGGAGAACTACAGATTGGGTACTTTTCTAAACTAAGACCTCCATGTTGAAACACCAATTAGCATGCTGACACAGATGAGGAAATCACATAGGACCCCTTCCACACAAAAAGAGCTACAGACAACCAGTGACGGCTAAGTGAAGGAGAATCTGGCTTCTTTAATGAAGTGTTCTTCGATAGATTCTCCCATCCCATGTTGTTATCCTTAAACATTCATACCTAAAAGCAACACTAAATGGATTCAGTATGTTTCTTTGTATACTGTCTCTCTCTCTCTTAAATAAGAAGAGGTTATGCATTGTAAATGGATGAAGGGGCACAGGGAAAGGTGGAGGGGCATGGGTGGAAATGGTGTAACAGTAGTTATATATGAAATATCAAAAAAATTTAAGGAAAAAATTTTCTCATACTTTAGAGATATAGAGGTCCAATAATTTGATAACTGTATTGGGCAAAGGGCTGCTATATCATAATATGAAAAAAGGCAAGTGAGTTTATTTGAGACAGAGAAGGTACCTGCAGACAGAGGTTCAGGCAAGTCCATTCATGAGATCTACCTTGTTCCCATGACAACGACATTTATCCACATATACGGGCAAATTTCCCACATCTATTCACCTCTTAAAAGTCCATCTCTTCAGATTGCCAACAGACAACTGCATTTCAACATGCATTTCAGAGGCATGTAGCAATGCTTTTCTTGCTCTGTGTGGTTTCTTCACCCTAATGAACCCAACATGGATATATTTTCATGTTATTCATATATGTCATTATCCAACATTGATATCACAGTTGCATATCTTACGGAAAATTCTGTCCATTTTTAGCATTTGAGGGCCTATGATTATCTGTATATAAATTAATTGCTCTTTCGTTGATGTGATCAAACATCATGATAGAGACAATAAGTTGAATGAAGTAAAAGTGTATTTGGACTTAAGGCTCCAGGGGGTAAGAGTCCATCATTGTGGAGAAGCATGTTAGCAAAAAGCAGGCATGTAGGTTGGCGAAGGAAACAGAAAGCTCACATCCTCTACCACCAGCATGAAGTAGAAAGTAAATTAGTAAGTAAGAATAGGCACAAGTCTTTTCATCTCAAAGCTAGCGGCATCCTTTCTGAGACAAAGCCCTATGGCCTTAGCCTCCCAAAAGACACTGTCAACTGTGACCAATGTTCAAATGCTGAGTCTATCAGGCACATCTCCGATTCATGTCACCAAACTAGGCTAGAAGCTGAGATGGCAGATGTCCTAATCAAAGAGAAGGGAGGGGAGCAGTCCTTTAGTCCCTTGGCATTCAGCAAACATTCACAGAGCACCTCCTCTCAGTTGGGCAAGGCTTTTGGTATAAGTTCTTAGTTCACTCATTCACTGAATCCAGTATAGCTTCAAGAATGGGATGAGAGGGAGATTCACTTATCATAGCAGGAGTTTTGCACAAGGTGTTGATGACAAATGCTGAATGAAGACAGAAATAAAATTTCCGGAGCTATCCACATTATTTTATGTAAATAATTTTCTTAACTGATCCCTCCTATTTCCTTTGTGGATATCAACACTTTGAAAAATTCTAGGTAGTGTTTAAGAGTCTGATTAGAGCCATAGAGGTGCATGGTATAAAAATCAGGGCACTGGAGGCTGTGTGGTTCACAGCATGATTTGTGGCCTAGATTTTGAGTTTCATGACGATGTATGTCACATGCCTCTTCCATATTTCTGTTTAATCTATGCATTCCTTCTCTAGAAGCAAGAATAATATTTCAGTGACAATGAAATTCAACAATAAATTTACTTGTATAGAATCAAGATTCTTCATCAAAACATTGCATACTAACCTCTTGGTTTGGGTCTAATATCTACGAAATTCACACAGGAGTGGTGAATTTAAATGGCATTTAATGGTATGTGCCACCACTATTACTGGTACCGTGACACACTGATCCAATGTTACCACTATGCTTCTTTTCATGATATCAGGGGCATTTCCAGGAAAATATGGTGTGATTTATTTATGCCCAAAGTCAAGAGCAGCAGGATATGATAGATATCACTGATTTGTGTTCTTTGCCCTAGGGCAGACTCTGGCCATTTATTTGAAGAAGCAGACTCATCCCAGGATCCTGGCCAAAGTAAAATCTACTTTTTTAGCCTTCTTTAATAACATATTTTTGTTTGGTTTTGTGTACACAATGAATTTCATATTTTCCCCATAAATGTGGCAGGCTTATAGAAATGGAAGTTAGAGAAACATTTCTAATCTGTTTCAGAAATCCTCTGCATTTATATTGGGAATATTTTAGAGCAACCACAAGACATAAACATAATCTTTACTAATTTCTTAAGATTGAACATCCCACACAATTATTACTTCAAACCTTAGATGCTCTTCTTTGTAACTCTAGAATGGGACTGAAAGCTTAGTTTTCTCTATGAAAAATGCCACCACTTCAAGATCAACACTGATTTGATAAGTATGTAATTGGGTGCATTATGGCAATTGAAATGAAAGCTATTTAATCTCAGTAGAAATAATTGTAAATGTAACACTGGCAAAGACCTTCAGATGATACACCTATGTCAGCAAGATGGGCATCATGTCCTTGGTAGCATTCCTGAGGTTTCTATTACATTATCTATTTGCAATACATTTGGATGGCTTACTTCATTAGGAAGTGAGTTTAAAGTTTACTTTCAATTTGATAAATTTCATAAATGTCCGTTTTTAAAATAGCCATTAAAGTCACAGAACTAATTTCCTATTAAAATTAATAATCTTAAAGTGTATACCACAAGTATTACATGAGTAGTATGAGAGTATTTCATATAAGTTTTACACATATAGATTATGGATATATAAACTAACTAAAGGTAATTCAATTACTTTGATTTAGACTGATCCACAGATATATAACCCATCTTTCAATGTATGAATGAGCTCCTTTTTATGTTATGTGTTTTTGATGTAGTGTATTAGATATACAAATATAAACTTGTAAGTGGGAATAGAGGATTATTTTCCATTTGTTTAATATACAGAATATTAATATATATTTAAAAAGACTGAATGCATTTCTAGCAGAGTAGTAATTTTAATCAAGATACTTAACATTTAGCTGCAATTGCTGATTTGGTCTAATTATCTGACATTCTATACTCTGAAATGGCTGGGGAAAATTGGACATATTATTAAAGTCAGGGGCCAAATATGTATAAACTGGACATTGGGAAGGTATACTGGGCCATTTAACTCTCATAAATGTGGCATATTTATATCTATTGTTTTGTATAATACTTACTGTTATAAGAGAAGGAACCATCTGTTGGACTGAAAGGGGAAACTTCTGGGGGAAGAGGGTGGAAGGGTGGGACAGGAAGGGGGAATAGGGAGGGGTTTGTGACTGAGATGTAACTTGAAGAAAAAAAATAAAGTATTTATAAAAAAAACCTTAAAAAAATTGGACATATTACTTAGAGAAGCTTTGTGAATATTGGCTTTTTAAAAACTCTAGAAGATATACTTTGATGTTCATTTTCATGCATAAGGCCCAAACGAAGTTGTGGTTAATTATTCTGTATTTTTATATGTATATTATTCCTTTCTAAAAGACTGATAAAATATCTTCAAAATTGATCTTTATTTCAAATAAAAATACCTAAAATATTTCATAAAGGGACAAAGAATTAGATTAAATTTTAAATAATCAGGATGCCTTTAGTTTTCTACATCAACTGAGAATTTTGTTTTACTTATAAATGTTGTTTCAGTTTTTGAGCATAATGATTACAACATTCTAAGCAAAAAGATATGCCTCGTTCTTCTCATGGAAGCAACACCACAATTAGTTCCCTTGTCCTTTTGTTTATTTAACATCCTTGACAAGGGTATTTTCATTAGTAAAATTTTATTTTGCTTTTGGATTTTACTTCAGGTCTTTTCCATATCTTCTCAAAGGAAGCCCCAGTTAAGAGGAAGTCTAGGGAGGGAAAAATGAGGTTCCATTCCACTGTTTCATAATGTGTTCTGTCAAAACTATGCCAGACATACTGCAGAGGGGTGTGAGCTACATGCCCACAGTGTTTTCACATGACCCACTACTTGTAGTAGCAGAGAAAGTTTGGGAACATCTTGCAATGTTGCTGCTGATCAACAACCTGCCTGAGTGGAGTGGTGGAAAAACAGTAGGACCCAAGCCCACCATGCTCAGAACATGATTGACCTTCATATAAGCAGTGTCTACACCCTTAGCCAAATGAAAGGTAGGCCAGAATCCATTCATTTCCCACTCCCTAATCCCCTCTCTCCTTTCACCCTTCCCTTTTTACTTCCCTCTCTCTGGAAAAATTCAACCTCCTCTCATTCCCTTCATTTTTCCTGATACTCCAATTTAAAAACAGTTGTTCTTCAATCCCTCCTCATGTGAGCATTGTTTTTATCTGTACCCAGAAGGAATGTTTTGTTCAATTTTTGTTGTTGTCATTTGTTTTTTTAATATTAAGAGTTAGGTTGCTGCTTGCCTTAATAATGCTTATCTCAGAGCTCAAGGCCACCTGATACAAAACAAACTCTAAACAGAG
>CAJQZJ010028379.1:0-13559 GCA_907164525.1 Lophiomys imhausi | reverse complement strand
AGACAGGGTTTCTCTGTGTAGCCCTGGCTGTCCTGGACTCACTTTGTAGACCAGGCTGGCCTCGAACTCGCAAAGATACGCCTGCCTCTGCCTCCCAAGTACTGGGATTAAAGGCGTGCGCCACCACTGCCCGGCTGAGACCTGGTAATTTTTAAGGACTGCTAGGAGAAGTATAAATGGACCTTACTTTTAAACATCTTGTTTGGACTAGTCCCGTTGTAAGGTTTCCATAAGAGAAGTCTACTTACTCAGGCAATGGGTTTAAGCCAATAGAAAATATTAGCCAGCTGGCAGCCACACTGGGTGTTCGGTATCCCATTGTAGCCCAGCATTTCTCTGGGTGAGCTTTTAATCGAAAAAAAAAAACTATAACCTGGGTTAGACATACTTCAGTGAGCAAGAGCAGAAGCCACTAGCCAGAAGTGGAACTACAGAAGCCAGAAAGCAAGGTTAGGGCATTTCGAGACTTTCCCAGAGCTGTGGACTTTGATGGATTAGGTCTTTGTTTTCATTTTGGCAGGTGGTGCTGTCTACGAGCTGAGTTTTTTGGCCTGAATGGTACTTCCTTCATGGCATCTGTTAATGTAATGTCTCAGGGTTCCTCTCTGTTTTACATAAGTAGGCAGTTGAATGAGCAGGATCCCATAGTGAGAGCTAGGAGTGAAAGGACTGATGACCCTCTGTGGCCGCAAGTAGGGTAGGGAACCAGGGTCAGGAGAACAAACATCGGTGTCAGGTGTTTAATTTTTGTCTTTTGTCCTTTTTTTTTTCCTAAGCCACAGAGAATTTAAAATTATCCAAGGGGGCTCAAGAGATGGCTCAGCGGTTAAGAGCACTGACTGTTCTTCCAAAGGACCCGGGTTCAAATCCCAGGACCTACATGGCAGTTTCTAACTGTCTGTAAGGGCCAGTGGCCAGGTGCAGTGGCACATACTTTTAATCCCAGCACTTGGGAGGCAGAGGCAGGTGACTCTCTGTGAGTAGACAAGGCCAGCCTGGTCTACAGAGTGAGTTCCAGGATAGCCAGGGATACACAGAGAAACTGTCTCCAAAAATCAGAACAACAAAAAAACTATCCTTGCATGATTGGCATAGAAACAGGAAGTCTCTCCCAGTGCTGTACAGAAACCTCCTTGTGTCATAAGAAGTCTGATCCTCTTTGATTCTGAAGAACCACCTCAGCTAAGAAATCTATCTGTGCTTCCAGTTAGGAAGTAGGATTTCCTAGATGACCTGGGTGTATGTCTACTTGAGTGCTGAGTTCCTTAAAGTTTTTATCCCCAGGCTGAGTACGGTGGTGCACGCCTTGAATCCCAGCACCTGGGAGGCAGAGGCAGGAGGAACTCTGCAAGTTCAAGGTCAGCCTGCTCTACAAAGTGAGTCCAGGACAGCCAGGGATACACAGAGAAGAAACCCTGTCTCAAAAAAACAAAAAGAAAATGGTTTTTATCCCCCATACCTAGAGCTGAAGTTCCAGCTTCAGCTGAGCCTGCGGTGTTTGCCCCCACCAGCAGGGGGTGAGAATGGTCATGACCCGTTGCACACAGGGAAGCCCGGGACTCTAGACTGAGGTGGGCCCTGCCCTCTTTTCTATTATAGATGAATATCTGTGGTACAACATGCACGAGGGTGCAAAGGGGTGGGTTCTCTTGCAGTATAAACAATTCAGAAGATGTGCATTACATTAAACCTTTGTGCAAACAAGCAGAGAGTCTTTAGGGCCTGGAAATATATTTAACTGCCATTCCTGATATAAACCTGCTGGTTATATGTAATGGAATCTGCATGGGGGAACCATGTAGGGAATGTCTTGGTGACATTAAACAGGCACCCTTTCCATGGAGGTTACCCAAGGTGAGCAGCGTAGGTTGGTCCCATTTACAGCTGTTAGTGTTGGAAGTGCAGCTTGTTGTTTGATTAGCTTCAATCCCAACATGATGTGGGGGCTTGGCCCAGGCATAGGCAGCAGTCCTGACATGTGTCGGGTTGAAAATGGTTAAGAAAGGGATACACTCTAGTATTCTGAACACTGAGGGGCTGGCTTCTGCTACCTCCTGGATCCTTACCTTTGATGTCAGCAAAGGAATGTTAGGAATGTGGAGTTCTGAGGACTTGCCATCTTAAGTAGTGTGGGTTAGTCTAGTCGGGGTCTATGGGCCAGATGACTTGAGGAGCAGGTTTCTTCTGGATAGATAGTGAATGTGCTGTCTGGATCGGGACCATTTAGGAATCACCTGACTTTCCAGGTCCGACCAGTTTCCCAATAATGATCTTCAGCTTCCTGTCAGGCCCTAACCTTTATGGATATGGGATTGGATTGTCCATAAGCACAGGTTAGGTACTGTGAAGGGATCCGTGTGCCCACAGAAGGATTCAGTTTTGTAACACCATGGAGCCCAGTGGTACTCACCTGGCTTCCAGCTGCTGGGGGACTTGGGGGTGGGCAACAGCTATGTCGGAATACTAGGTAAATGGGAGCCCTTCTCTTTACTGATGGACCCACAGCCCCAGGGCCATGCTTCTCCCCAGGAGCAAACCAACTATCACCTAGTAACCTCTGGGTGCAATATTTTACAGACATCTACCTGGAAAGTTGGTTGGGTCTCAGTGGACAGATTAGCTATGAGCTTCCTGCTTTCAGGAATTCCCATAAGGGCCTGGCTTATGGGAGTTTTGGACCCTTCCCGCAGAGAGGGAAAAAAAAAAGACAAAATACGACAACCATAATTGTAGGGCCCTTGTCAGTGTTATCTTTGGGGTTCGGAGAACTTGGTGATATCCCATCTATCATCTTATGTAACCTTCTTCAGCTGGGTGTGGTGGTCCCATGGGATGATATCAACAACCTTCATTGCTGTTTAGGGTGAGATCTCTCTTTAACCTGATCCAAGGTTCCCAGGCTGGAACTTGTGGGCAGGCTCAGACAACCTCTCTATGAACTTGAGGGAATGGTAAGTAATTTTTGTCTAATGAACTTTTTGATATGAGGTATAAATGCCCTTTAGGAAGGCAAAATATAGGTTAGCCCAATTTTTGCCATTTTCAAGGACATATTTTAAAGGTTTTTCTGTTTGTTTTTTGAGAAAGGGTTTCTCTGTAATGACCCAGCCATACCACTTCTGCGTATCCACTCAAACGATTCCTCACCAAACCACAAGGACATATCCTCATCTATGTTCCTAGCAGCCTTATTTGTAATAGCTAGAAACTGGAAACAACCCACATGTCCCTCATCTGAAGAATGGATTAAAAAAAAAAAAAAAGTGGTACATTTACACAATGGAATACTACTCAGGTGTCAGAAACAAGGAAATCATGCAATTCACAGCCAAATGGATGGAACTAGAAAAGCTCATCCTGAGTGAGCTAACCCAGACTCAGAAAGATGCACATGGCAGCTACTCACTTATAATTGGTTTTTAGCCATATAGTACAGGATAACTATCCTACAACCAACATACCGAAAAGATCAGGAACATAGACTTTGTTACCTATCAATGGGACAATTTGCCCTAGGGGTGCTAGCATGTAGGCCCCCAGTGCAAGAGGAAGCTCTTAGCCCTTATATGACCATTGAACTGAGAGGGGCTGATTTGTAGGTACACGCCACATGAGAGGAGCGGGATGGATGGGAGAGGGAAGAGAGGTTGGAAGGTTGGGATGGAGATGTGTAGAGAGTGGACTGTGATAGAGATGTAGCTTGAAATAATAAACAACAGAAAAACTACCTCCAACAAAACACCAAATATAATTAATAAAGAATATCCAATTAAAAAACCAAAATGTTTAGCTGTATTGAAGTACAACAAGGATAAAAACTTCCCTAACTTCTTGTAAGTGACAGCATCATAAAATATGCTTGACATGGCTGGAGACAGCCACATACACAACACCTCTCACAGCCAAAACAGTAGACACCAATTTAGGACATATAAGTCAGACAGAACCCAGTACATGCACAGTTTGCTTCAATTCTGGATTCTTGTCATTTACTTTCTCAGCCCAGGGAATACAAGAATAAACTCAGCAAGGCAAACTAAGGACAGAAAAGGCAGATGTGACAAGACTAAGAAAGGATGGCAGTTGACAGTGAAGTGATAAAAATCAGGAGAAAATGCAAGGCCGTAGGGCCCAGCTGCAGCGTTTCACGAAGGGACAAAATGGGCTGGCTACCCCTCTCACCAGCCCCTACAGCTGGGGCTCTACGACCTGTCAATTGTGAGTGCCTCACTGTTGAGTCATGGGAATAGGTAAAATTGTGTCTGATGAGCACTACAGGCAAATACAAGAAAGTATATGGTCCATTTGCAAAAGCTCCATGAAACAGCCTGAAATAAAAGGTAGGCCTTGATGGAGGGAAAAATGAACTTTTTCTTTGAATGGTCACTCACTATACATTGCTGGGTCCAGAAATACCACTGTACTTTCTGGTAGCAGCAAAGGCAGGGCAGGATTCATGGTTTATAAGCAAGTATGCGGGTCATGAGATAGGTACCAATGGATGGATATCATGATTTGTTTTTCTCAACGTGACACTATTTCACAACCTCCTTCTGACATCAGTGGTTCTCAGCCACCTGGCATGACTCAGACCCAATAGAATATGTGTGTCATGAATAGCAAAGGGGGTTGATGAACTAGAGTCTGTCTGGTTTGGTGCATGGTTGTATACATGAAACTGTGCTGAAATCCATCCATGTACATTTGTTTAAAGGCCGTCTATAGAGGAACAATACTGGCAGAGCTGAGCTGGTATAAGAGAGACTTTCAGGTCTTGCAGAGCCCCACATACTTACCATCTGATCCTTTGAAAAAGTGTATAGTACTCTGGCTTCCCTTATTAAAATTGTGAGGACTTCTTCTGAAGTAGGTGTTTGCTAAGTATTGTGTGAAGGAAGGCTTTCAAATGGAACATAGTCTAAAAATCACTGCTGTTTTAATTGAATGGTGGGATAGTTAGCTACATTAAAGTGGCATGTTTCGTGCCCCTTACAGTGAAACAATTATACAATTTGGAGGCCAGCCATGACTAGTCACCCTGTGCTTATCTTCCTCACTAGATGGAGGGAGTAAAATGATACATTATAGGAAACTCACACGCCCTAATCTTGGCCGGGAACCCAATTCACACGCAAGGGGAGAAGGTAGAATGAAGGCTTAAGGATTTAAAGACTAGAAAATCAGATTCAAATTCTCATTCTTAGTTCCTGATACATCCTGCTTCTCTGAAGGTCTTTTCAAATCTTCTTGTCCCCAAGGTTATTGTTCAGCTCTAATATCTGTATCTCTCTCCTTCCCTGCAGAGTACCAGACAGGCTTTCTGTTCTCACCTGTGCATCCAATTCCATGATGTGAGCCACTTTATTCCAGCTGAAGCCCACAAATCTCCGGTCATACTCGGGGCAGTCTCGTCTCACAACGACATATGGCTCAAAATCAGCCTCCCACTCAACTCGATAAGGCGTGGTGGCAGTCCGCCATTTGGCAAAGTTTGTGGGTCATGGCCTTTAGTCCATACGTGGTACCTGGGACATGTGAAGAAAAGCCATTGAGTGAAGGGTTGGAAGCTGAACGTTCCCAACCCTGGTGATGTGGAGGAAGAAGAAATGCATGTTAATATGGTCTTCCTAGTAGGAAGTACTATGTCCCTGCAAAACCCTCATTTAAGTTCAAACCTTCAGTGCCTGTAAATGTGATCTGGTAGGAAACAGGATCCTTACAAGTACTCAAGTTAAAATTATGGTGGGACTTAATCTGATGCCCTTTTATGAGAGGAGTATTTGAACACACAGATACACAGTAAGACTGCCATGTGCAGATGCAGACAGAGCTTAGAATGATGGACTCATCAAGAAACAAGGAGTATTGAGGATTGCTGGCAATCGCCAGGGAAAAGGGTCAAAAGGAACAAGGAAGGCATCTTTCCTAGAGGCTTTGGAAAACCATGGACCTATTGGGACTCTTAATTGGGATTTCTGACTTGAGAAGTTGTTATATAATAAGCAACTGCTGTGTTAAGCCACCTATTTTGTAGTATTTTGTTACAGCAGCCCCAGGAAACTAATGCACTATCTCACAGTCATCTGTCACTAATGGGAGGATTCTGTAGAAAAGTCAGTCAACTTCTGAGCACTTGGCATCTTTTCCATGAAATCTGTATCTGGTAATCCCTACCAGGGACCACTGGTAATCCTACTCGATCCTCAATGGTGGGGATGAGTAGGATACCCCCTCTGGCTATATTAGCTTATGTGACAAGAGTGGATTTTATAGGTATTCGGAGTTATGAAGGTTATTAAGCGGGTGCTTCTGTATTAACGAAAATGGAGATTACCAAGGTGGATCTGATCTGACTCATGATCCTTCATATCTGGAAGGAAGGAAAGAGTTATGTTGAGAGCTGTTTATGAAGTCAGAGTGCAAAGAGGGAGGAAACAGGAACCAATGGAATGAAGACCTCAGCCTTTGGTAACAAGGAAAGAAACCCTACCAGCACCAGCCAACAGGAAGAGGCTTGTGTGACACGGGAGGAGACCTGCATTTCTTCAGACATCTGCTTTGCACCTAGTGATACCCTGGGCAGAGAGCTGGCTACTCTCTGCAAGCAGACAGACAGTCAGGTTGCGAGTCTCCACTGCTTTACAGCACTGTGTTTGTGGTTTTATCTGGCAATGGGAACTGACTGACTGCACAACAGTCTGAAGATTGTATTTGTTAGCCATTTACTATGTGTTGGGATGATGATTTTAAATGTTGTTGATGCATATTGTTTTGAATTCTAAAAATGTACCCTATACTGGTTGCAAATAGTAATAAATGCTAGGTATAGCCTGGCTCAAGGGCCAGTCTGTGTGCTACTGTCCTCAACGTGCATACAAGGGTAGAAGGATCAAGGGGTTGAGGCAGAAATCTCTGCATACTAGGACTCCGTTCTAATTCAATGTCCCTGAATGAACCTCATTCCTTCTTAGGTCCCTCCTTCCCCCCTCATCTCAAAGAATTTCCTTTCACCTTTAAGATCCGACCAAGGTTTTATCCTCCCTTAGCACTAGGTTGCTGCTCTGTTCTCACCAGTTTATCTAGTTTTATGACATGAGGGAGTACTGTGGAAAAATGAGCAGATGGATAATCTAAAACTTGAGAGGTATCAGAGATAGATAGATGATCGAGAGAGAAAAAGAGAGAGATAGAGGGGGGTGAGTGGGGTAGGACTTTGTCACTGCAAGTTATGGGGATGATGTATGCACAGAATGAAATGAAGCTACAGTTGGAGACCACAGAAGGGTTAGGAGAGATGTTACCTAGGGGTAGACAGAAAAGCTCTGTGAAATGAAAGACAGGAGAGGTGGGATTGAAGGGGCTGATAGATTAATATGTTAGATTTAGTGAATATATAAGTTTCTGATACAGTCTCTTATTTCGGGGCATGAAGATCAACTGCTGTGAGCAATTAGCTTATCAGCTTATGGATGAAGTCAGGTGAAATGAGGGGAGTCTCTTTGGACTGAAAAACAAGGTTGAAGCCAGGTGAAACAAGGAAAGACTTTATGACCTGGCATTGTTTTCAACTGCTAAGTGGGCAGAGCCCAAATTAAGCTGAAGCAGGTGGAACAAGGAGTGATCCTATTTAAGGACAAGTGGATGACGCCAGAGAGGCGCGTGCGTGCTAAGGGCCCCCGATATGAGAGAGTTCCGAGAGTCCTGCTGGAGAAAGTTCTGGTAGACCAATGGCCAGATCTCCCTGAGGCAGAAGGAAGCTGGTGAGCAGAGAAAGCCTCGGCAAGACAGCAAAAGGCCAAGGACTAAACCCTGTGGCTCAGCTTTTGCCTAGAGGGGTTTGACCTGTCCGAACAGTGGCCTGAACGGAACTTTCTCCATGAATACTCTGTTGGGGAAGGTCTAATACTTTGCCTCTGATAGGCTGATTTTAATGCTGAGATCTGGTCTCCTCCCCTTCTGAGGCATTTTCTTGATTGGTTAATAAATATCGCTGATGTCCAAATACCTGGGCAGAAAGAGTATAGGAAGGTGGGACTTCCTGAAATGGAAACAGGAGCCCTGCATTTTACACAGAGGAATCTCTTTTTCTACCAGGAGACATGGAAGCAGACATATGTGTTTGAGAGCTCTGGAAGGTAACAGGCCACATGGATGTTTGGGATTAAGTGTTTCAGTTTAATTCAGATTAGCTAGTTGAGAGTCTGCCCAGCTAAGGGGTACGAGTTGAAACATTAAAAGGTCTTGGTGTATTTAATTATTGGGGAAAGGACTGTGGCAGTATATAGGCTGCCAGTCCAAGCATTCCAGGGCCATCAGCTTCCTGCAGAACCCCGGCAACTGGCCCTCCAGGCCACTGAGTCTGCTGGTCTGATATAATAGTATATAGTTATTAATACGTATCTGGCAGCTACCTCTGCAGCTTCACTGCCAGACCACACCACCAGTCCCTCCCTCCTGGCTTACAGACTTCTAAGGCAAGTCAAGCCTACTGATCCTCCTTTCAGGCCATCGGCTGTTCCACCGGCCTAATATAACAACTTATATTTATTAATGAAGATATTAGCTAATAAATTTAGGTTACAAGTGGTGAAGGCCACCCTTGATCCAGGACTTTTTCCACAGGACGAATGGGTGAGGCTGCCAGTTAAGACAGGCCAGGCCTGTTGGCTTCCTGCCAGCCTTCTAACTGCTCTGTTAGTCTAATCTTATAGTTTATAATTATTAATAAACCCAATTGACAATTAACTTGCAGTTGCAGTACTCCATTTAAAATATTTGTTTGTGCTTTTTAAAATTTGCAAGTGTACATCTGTGTGTATATGTGCACATCTGTACACCTGTGAAATCTAGAAGAGGGTGTCAGATCCTCTGAATTGGACTTACAAATGTGACCTGCTTAACTTGTTGCTGGGAACCAAACTCCAGCCCTCTACTAGAGCCACAAAATGAACTTTCTCTACAGCCTTAAAACCCTATTTTAACTGTGGCATTTTTCTGACAGAAAAAGTAGGAAAAATAATTCAGAGACATTTTCTGAATTAGTCATATTTGCAGGAAAATGATACTGTTTTCAATATTTAACCTTGATTGTTTATACAGCATTTTATATGTCTAACTGTACTGCTCTGATGAACAATTTTTATGAACTAGTATTAAATATTATAGTATATATTTTAACCACTTTGAATGTATAAAACTGTCACAATTTTGTCTATCACAATGAAATTCCTTAGTTGGACCTTAACTGTTTCTCATCACATTGGATGAACATCTTATAAGTCATTAGATCATCCACAATAAATTATGTTTCACATTCCAATTTACTGACAATCATTCTGTGTTTGACATATTTGTTCTGGGTAGTTTGTATGTCAATTTGTCAGAGGCTAGAGTCATTTGGCAAGAACATAAGTTGAGAAAATATCCCCATAAGAGTTCCAGTAGACAAGTCTGTAGGACATTTAATTGATTGGTAATTAATGTGTAGATGCTCAACCTGAGGAGAGTGTTCTTGGGTATAGGAGAAAGCAAACTGTGCAAGTTTGGGGAACAAAACAGTAAGTAGAGAATAAATGTCTTGCATGGTTTCAATGATAAAAATGACTTTCAAAGAAACATGGACAGGGCACTGGCTGGGGAGCATTTACCAGAGAAGTAACCATTCTTGTAGCTCTTCTCTGAGTTTCTGTCTCAGAAAGAAAGGCTGGGGTTCTTGTTGAAATTTCACATAATGGTGTGAAAAGTATAAAACCAAAATTAATACAACTCTGTTGCGGACAATGTCAAACCACATAAAAAGACCCCAAATCCAAAATGACACCACAAATCTTGTCAACATTCCTAGAGTGAGGAGAGCATGGGAGTATATATTTAGAGTGGGGAAAAAAGTGACTATGAACCTTATCATTGTACCTAGAAACATGGGCTCTTAATATTCATGGAGAATAAAGGACACATGAAGAAGGTTGTAGAACAACAAAGGCCATCCACTCAAGTGGCACAGCTGACCATAATTAGAGGCAAAGTATACAAGGAAAATTAAAGAGAAATTATCCATGAGAACACAGGAAATAAGACAGTTTTCACAAGAAGTAGATTAATGGAGGAAGACTGGTGAATAGCAGACTATGTCAAACACACAAAAACAGCACTCTACCATTTCTAAATAGAAGGAAGTAAATTATTTAAACACCACAAAGTGAATATAAACCCCATGATATGAAAATTCCAGTAAAAATGAAAATGCCATGAGACAAACTTTGACAGGTTTTATGATAAACTCCTAAAGCAAACAGGAATAAATAGAACACAGCTGAACAGAATAAAGGGAAGGTGTGTTACACCAAGGCCAACAGTACAGTGGAGAGGAAAAACTGAACAGCATTACCAGGAGAACGGTAAGAACAGGAAGATGCTCTCTAGTCTTTCTGAATCCAGATGCATAAGAGTAAGGCAGAGAAATTTAAATCAGAAAAAGAATTAAGAAGAAATATCTTGTGTCACCTGAGCATCAATCAATAGGTGGCAGAGAGGAGAGAGGCTACATCTACATTCAGTGTTCTGACCTATGAATATCTGAATGAATAGTAGCTTAATATTCCTAGAAAAAAAAAAATCAAGCCAGAGAATAGCACCAGTTCAGCAGCATGGGGCCTGGAAAGGGAGCTCGTCTCTGATGATCAGCAGGCAAGCACCAGATGGGCTCCCAGGACAGAAAGCAGGCCAGAGACTAGAAGAACACTGCCTGACCTTGGATGTTTGAGTTATGGTTGAACCACCCCAGAGGGTGTTTGTGTGGGAAGCCAGCCCTGCCTTTTATCTGCTTTGCAGTGGTATTGGCAAGGGAGAGATCCTCTCCCACCCACCCACCCTCACCACTAGTGGCAGACACAAGATCTGGCCCCAGTGGGGTCACAGAAAGAGGAGAGCTCTCTCTGTCCCTCAAATGCTGCAGTACTCAGGAGAGCAGGCCCTGCGCCTCAGCTGGACTGCACATTTCAGCCGGCTCTGGATGTGGAGGATGTGGGTGAGCCAGACCTGAAGGTGTGAGTAAGGGAGAGCCAACCCTACACTTTTTATGCTTTGCACTGGTGTTGTTAAGGGAGAGATCCCCTTCACTCTATAATGCCTTGGACACAGGTAGCAGGCAGGAGAATTCGCCCTGAGGGGGTCATGAGAGCTGGTGAGCTGGTCCAGTCCCTTACCTCCTGCAGCATTCAGGAGAGCAGGCCCTGTGCCTTTCCTGGGTGTCACACTAGAACTTGTCCTGAATGTGGGGGTTGCAGGCCCAGAACCAGGGCTTTGAATTGGCGCAACTAACATATACCCCATGGATGAACTGCTAGTGTTCATGAAGATGCCAGTGTAGTAGAAGTAAGGTCTTTTCAGTGAAATTACTATACAGTTCAGCCTAGCATCTGGCAGCACATAAGAAGGGGTTTGGTTTCCCTTGAACTTGAGGCCCCAGCTCTGTGATAAGGGGCGTGGCTAAGAAACCACACAAGCCAGGGATGATGGTGGTTGCCTCAGGAAGCCTCAGGACTGCTGGATATTGGAAGAGATCTTGTGGACCTTTGAGATTGCCAAGGATAACAAGATTATGCTATATATAAACCAGAGAGCTCCACAGGGTGCTTCTTCCTCTTGCCTTCACACACTGAGAAGGCAATTTAAAAAATGGACATTAAAGTTGTGCATCTAGGGGCTCAAGAGTGCCAGAAGAGTGAGTGAGGATGGCAGAGTTCAGAGGCCCCACCAGAGGAACTTTGGGCCATGAAAAATACACAGGCGAAGGAGCCTACAGAAATGAGTCTCACCTGATGGAGGGAGCTGACCTCAAGTTAGTGGTTAAAACAGACTGAACTTATAAGCTGGAGGCAATCTAGTGGTTGAAATAAACTGATCAAATAAACTGGGAAAGTTAGGCCCAACAGACACTAAGCTTGAAAGGGACTGCCTGCTGGGAATGCTGTATCCAGATTGCTAAAATCAAGTTATCTACACAGACCTACACTAAGAATATTACTATCCTCTTAAGAAGGTTAAAATAGGGTTGGTTAGGTGTTCTTAGATATTAAGTGGTTATAGATATTAGGTTATAGGATATAGGTTTTTTTATAGGTTTTTGTTAAGTACTAATAAATATGTGTTTTAAATAAAAGTTTTTTGTTACAGGCCAGTTCCCGAGACACAAAACTACAGGATATCCATGACACGGGACTGTAACAGCATATCTGACAGGAGTTCTAGTGAGGTCCCAGTATTGACAAAATAACAGAAGCCAGACACCTTGTACCAGACCAAGGAGTCATTATAATGAACATTTGCAAGCAAAAAGGTGTTAACAAAAGCAAATATTGTGGGACCCAGAGACACACTACAGATTCCACAATGAGATATTTTTATGTTGGGAGCAGTTTCAAGGGTGGAGGATGGGTCTGAAGGGAAGTGGGTGATGAGAGGGGCACAGTGCATAATGTGAAATTGACAAAAGAAAAGAAAAAAACCAAGAAGAAACAGTTTGGAAAGTCTCTGAGTTCCCTTTTAATGTGATGTGATCACACATAAACCTCGCCAGTCACCATGGGAAAAATCTTAGATTTGCCCAGTGCTTTACCTATTATTGAAAAGTCCAAACTAACACACAAAATGACTATTTCCCTATTTACTAATACTGACAATTTGGCCAGTAATTTAGAAATTTAAGTCATTCAGGTTGCTTCCAAAAGATCTAGGAATGATGCTAAGTAATGATCAATTCCCTTCTACAATGCAATTTTTAAGGAACTTAGGAAAAAAAGAACAATAATATTATACAAAGAATGGACTGATGACCTTGCACATTGATGTGTGAATTTGTGTATATGTTTGTCTTAGTTAGGGTTTCTACTGCTGTGATGAACACTCTGACCAAAAAACCAAGTTAGGAAGGAAAGAGTGTATTTGGCTCACACTTAATGCTGTTGTTCATCATTAAAGAAAGTCAGGTTGGAACTCAAACAGGGCAGGGACTTGGAGGCAGGAGCCTCCTATTGCAATGGTTTTATCTGTCCTTGTGATAAGTGCCTTTTAACCATGTGGTAATTCTTTCTTTGATGTAGAGAGCCCTCAGTCAGAGTGTAAAGAGTATTCACCACAATAAGCTTGTCATTGCATTGTAGCTTCATCCATTTTTCTCTTTCTTGTGTGTGTGTGTGTGTGTGTGTGTGTGTGTGTGTGTGTGTAAGTTCCTTTCTTTAATGTTCTCATTATTTTCATACAGCTCATGGATCAGGTAAAAATCTCAGAGCTCCACCATCAACTTCGGAGATATATTGGTCAAGATGCACTTTAGTCCACTGAGCTCTCAGCAGGTGGCCTCTGGCTAGCAGGCCAGTGAATGTGCTTGGGCTCAGTTACAGAACAAAGGGCTGTTTTTACCACCTCCATGACTTGCAGCCCCAACCAAAGGAAAAAAGTTGGTCATTTTATCTCTGGGAATCAGTGGCAAAAAGCTTGCTCTGAACTACAGAGAAAAAAAACATAGGCTCCTCTCTCTCTCTCTCTCTCTCTCTCTCTCT
>CAJQZJ010028378.1:0-19767 GCA_907164525.1 Lophiomys imhausi | reverse complement strand
GAACATAAAACTACACATGACAAATGCACATGGGACAATGATGATGGAATAAAGCCACTCAATAGGAGAAAATGTTCACAAACATTATACCAGAAAAGGTAATAGAATGTTAAATACAATGACTTATTCTTAAAAGGTATGATTCAAAGACCTAGGATAAAATCAAACAGGGCTGGCCAAAACAAAAACAAACAAACAAAATGTCAATAAGATGATTCCTGATGATGTTCTGCTATATTTATAGGATCATTGCCTAGCCCAATTGTCATCAGAGAGGCTTCCTCCAACAGCTCATGGGAGCAGATACAGAGCCTGTTTGGGTCTGCATCAGGCCCTCTGCATACATGCTATGGTTCTTTTGCTTGAGGTTTTTGTTGGACTCCTAAGAGTGGGAATGGGAGTATCTCTGACTTTTTGCCTGCCCTTGGGACCTTTTGTTCTCCTACTGGGTTACCTGGTCCAGACTTGATACAGGGTTTTTGCCTAGTCTTATTGCATCTTGTTGTGCCAATTTCCATTGATAAAACTTGGGGAGGCCTGCTCTTTTCTGAAGGGAAACAAAGGAGCAGTGAATCTGAAAGAGAGGGAATGTGGGGGAATTTGGAGAGGAGGCTTTGTTTGGGATGTATGAGAGGAGAATAAAAAAAATAAAAAAACAGAAGAAGACCAAAAAAAAATCAATATACCAGGGGAAACTAATAAATGACTGACAATGACGAGGATAAAACAAAACAAAAGAACAACAATAAAAAACAAAACAAAGCAACAACAACAACAAAAACCAAGAAAAAAAACCCTTAAATCTTCCAGGTCTTTTCAGATTGAAAGTGGAAAATGGTATTTCCCTTAAACTCTTTAAGTGATAGTTATTTGATGATGAGAGTGGTAAAATTTGTATTGGTGACTTGATGAACTTACATGTATATGATACTAAAGGAAACTCAGCTGACTGAAGCTCAGTAAAGAATCTAATCAAGTTTTTAATCATTGTAAAAATTCACAGGATATAGACCAATGACCAAGTAAAGATATTAAATATAAATACATTGTGTACTACTGAAGAATAAAGATATCTTCCTTTAATGTTGAAAAAGTATATAAACAACTTATTTAGGACATAGGAAAAGTACATGTTATAGCATTTCACAAAGAGATTCTCATTGGATGGGAAGACAAATAATATATGTTACATATATAAAGTTAAATATTATTTAGTCATAAAAATGCTTTGTTACTTGTAACAAAATGGATGCTAACTGAAATAAGTCAGGTGTAGAAAGCTAAATACTATATGTTCTCTCTTTTGTCTAGAAGCTTAGGTTCATCTTATGCAATTAGAAAGCAGAACAGTGTTTACTGGACCCTTCAGACCATACAAAAGTTGAAGAAAGAGAAAGAGTTGATAACATGTACAAAGGAACATTTGAATGAGAGAGAGAACCTCTAATATTCTAAGGCATAGAATAAATATGACTGACAACACAGAATTGAATATTCCAGTGAAGTGAATATAGAAGATTTTAAATATTTACAACACAATATATGAGGTAACAGATGAGCTAATTGCATTATTACACATTGTATACTTTTATCAAAATGTCATATAATATTCCATAGATTTGTGTATTATTAAATAATTGGAAAATATCACAAAATTTAATATCTGATACCAAGTAAGCACACAAAAAGCTGTCTAATGCTAAAGGCTATTTTGGAAATACAAATCCTCAAGGACATATTACTAGACACTTATTATAATGGTTAAAATGAAAGGAAAAGTGACTATACTGAATACTGGTCATGAAATTAAGAAACTAAACCACACACAAATTGCTGGTGAGAATGTAAAACTGATTGTTTAATTACTATGGCAACCTGTTTAGCTGTCTCTTATCTATCTTAAAATATATTCACTATATGACTATGCAACTGCATTTTTGAATATTTATCAGGCATAAATGAAAACTTGTGCCTAAACAAAATTCATGGATGTTTATTGTTGCTTTATTTGTAATAAATTCAAATAGAGGTGAAAATCTTTATGACTCACAGAGATGATTAGTTTCAATATGGGTCATTATATAATACCAAATACAAAGTTACAAATCTATATGTAATCTCCAGGAATTTGTACTGAATGAAAAAAATCTAACCCAAAAGAAGATGTACAATATTGTTTGATATATTTAAATGACAAATTTATAAAAATAAAAAAGAGCGTAATGGTCTCTAGGTGCCAGTGCCAGAGTCCAGGTGCAGAGCATGAATATTGCACTACAAGAGACAGTACACTGGGTTTTGTGGTGTCAGAACTATTCAGTCTTATGCCTTTAACAATGTTCACACCCAATTTTGATACTGAAGTCTACTCCTGCAAAGCAGTACTATGGGAAAATGTGAGAAAAGACATATAGGATGTCCCTGGATTTTATGTTTTTATCTATTATTTTGGAATATCATAGAGTATATTTTGATAACATTCTTTCTCCTCCCCCAACTCCACACAGATTGTCCCCTAAGACCTGGAATGAGTCTTTCTTTAAAATATTAAATAATTAGTTTCTGACTATTACAAGTAAAGCTGCTATGAACATAGCAAGTGTCCTTGTGGTATGATGGAACATCTTTTGAGCATATGCCCAGGAGTAGTATAGCTGGTTCTTGAGGTAAACACAGTTCCAATTTTCTGAGAAACCACCATATTGACTCCCAAAATGTCTGTATAAGTTTATATTCCCTTCAGCAATGGAAGATTTTTCCTCTTTCTCTACATTCTTGCATCTCAGGATGAGCTATTATAAATTTTTGATCTCAGCCATTTTTACAGGAGTAAGATGAAATCTCAAAGTTGTTTTGATTTGCATTTCGTGGATGGCTAAGAACATTGAAAATTTCTTTAAGTGTTTCTCTGGCATTTGAGAATCCTATGTTGAGGATTCTTTGTTTAGATCTGTACCCCATTTTTTAAATTTGATTATTTATTTTTTGGTATCTAGTTTCTTGAGTTTATATATATTAGCCCTTTATCGGATGTAGAGTTGCTAAAGATCTTTTCCCATTCTGTGGGCTGCCATTTTGTCCTATTGATGGTGTCATTTTTTTTATAGTAACTTTTCAGTTTCATGGTGTCTCCTTTATCAATTGATGATCTTAGTGACTGTGCTATTGGTGTTCTCTACATATGTGTTATGGCTGAATGTCTTGGTATTCTTGTGGGAATCTTAACAGTGGGCATAGGAGCTAGCCCTGACTCTTTTTCTTACTTGTGGGAACATTTCTCCCTACTGAGTTGCCTTGTCTGGCCTTGATTTGCCTGATCTTATTGTTGCTTGTTATGCTTTGTTTTTTTGATGTCCCCAGAGGGCCTGTTTTTTTTTTTCCTTAGAGGTGAGGGGAGATAGTTCTTGAAGAAAAGGGAGGTGGGGGTCGATCTGGGGGAGAGGGGAGTCTGGGATGGGGAGAAATTCAGGGCAGAAGAGGGAGGGGAAACTATGATTGAGACATAACATATGAGAGAAGAATAAATATGTATATTTTCTTAGTAAAATAAAATATGTTTCAAACTTCAAAGAAAAGAAAAAAGTAAAAATAAAATTCAGTAATTTAATTTAAAATATGTGTAGGGCTGTTGTGATGGTTCACTGGCTAAAGGCACTGTCTGACAAGTTTAATGGCCTGAGTTTGGCCTCCACGACTCACATGGTAGAAAGAGAGAATCAGTTCTGGACAATTGTCCTCTAATCTCTGTACTCACATCATGTTATGTCCAGGCAGGTCACACACAAATACACATACACACACATACATAGAACATATGGAAGCTAAATCTTTATATTACAGTCTTTCACATATTCCATATGAAAATATATTTCATGAGTTCACTGTAGAAAACACTATATCTTCAGAAAAGATTAGCTAAACATTATGGTGCAATCCTATAATCTCAGGTGTAAACCTGGTGTAAGCCTGTAATCCCAGTATAGAGTTGCTGGGGCAAAAGGATAGCCACAAAATTGAAAGTAGGCTGGTCAATAATAGCGTGTTTCTTGTCTAATCAGAGCCACACCTTGACTCTAACACACACACATACACACACACACACAAGTATTTTGAAATATCAGTGTATTTATTAACAGAAGCAGTCATTACATTTTTGATAGATCAAGGCAAACAGCCAATTTGTAGTCTTGTTTGGTCTACTGGGTCTACATAAAAAAATGTGTATCGGTTTAAAATATAAAATACCTGAATTTCATTCAATTTTTTTGTACATATTTACACTACAGACTCCGGTATATATAGTAAATAATAAATTATTGAAAACATGGATTAAAATACATAATTATTTAATAGTTGTATACATTTGTCTAAAATTATACAACTTATCTAAAAAGCTTGTAAAAATTATCTCATTTAAAAGTAATATGCTCAAGTAAAACTTACCCTTACAATTCTAGCATATGCATGCAGTACTCAAGCCTTCTCACAGATGTGTTTGTTCAAGGAAAGACTGGTGCGAAATTCTATCCTTAGATAATATTACACCATACTGTGGAAAATCGCATGATACTGTTTTGTTTCCATTGTCAACAATAGTCTGTGCTCCCATTGTTTTTTGGTAACCAACTTTGTTATTTCAGGGAATAGGCAATCAAAGACTAGTTCCCCAACATACATCCTATGTAATAAATCTTTGTCTAAACTGTCATCCAAGAATTTAAAACTATCCCCTCAAAAACACTTTAATTATGCTAGGCAATTATTAATGTTTCAAAGAATTTTCATCAGGGAATTTTATTCATGATTATACCAGAAAGCATTGATTTTTTTTTAATTTTAAAAAACACTCTTATTTCCTCTACTAACCTTAAAATCATTGAATACCATAAATGAAGTCCCAGAAAACATCAAGGGTTTATAAGAACTATATCAGCTTTCAAAACTTATTTTGTTAAAAAAAAGTTTAAAAATCGGTTATGCGGGAAATTTACAAGGGAATCAAGTGGAAAATACAATCACATTTGGAACACCTATACTGCCACCTTTCAAATTCATGACTGACAACTGTATTATGTGGGTTTTCTCGCATTTCATATAAAATTTCATGTCACTAGATTTTTGTACGTATAGATCTCTATTATTACATAAAATAATATTTAGCATAATTCAGTAACAAGAAGAAAACAAAATTCAGTAAGGTAAAAGCAATTTTTTTGAATTCTTGTTATTTTTGATTCTTTGTCAAATTAAATGTAAGTAAACCCTCTGCTATAAATGATGTTTATCTACTACATGGCATTTTCTCTTACTTACCTACATTATTTTATGTTGTATCATTTAACAACTATTTTGTGAGGCAATAAATTTAAAATATCTTATATGTTAGGTATAAATAGTACCTTCAGAATAAGGAGAAAACAAAAATTTAGACATTGCTGGAATGATAATTAGGTAAATTAGATGCCCCACCCTCCTCTGTCATACAGTACTTTCTTTTTATTTATTGACAGCTTTTGGATTTCATGTAAATTAAAAGAATGAGAATAGAAGTAATCACAGGAATATAGTACACTACTAAGTTTTACTGAATAGTATAGCCATTTTGAAAGGTTAGAGCTAATTTGAGATATTTTCCGTACATTCACTTTACACCTTTCACAAGTTAACATTTTAAATGCTTATTTTTTAAATAATAAAGCATTATTCTACCATGAGAGAAAATTAGGAACAACTTGCCACACCCGCCTCGCCAGCAGTGCAGGCTACGACCGCTGTGTGACAAACGTGCGTGTTGTACGGCTGGGGGGTTCTTCTGGGCTTTTCCAGGCCCTGGAGAATGACCCATTAGCCAAAAGGGGTGCTGGACGGAAGCCTGGATATTTGTGGGGGCGAATCATCAGGTCTCCTGGGGAGCTGGAAAGGCTGGGGATGTTCTGGGGACTTGGTTTAACTTTTGGATGCTTACTTTATCTCATAGCTTATACAAGATTTCCAAGAAGTACAGTACTTGAAATACGCTGTCTACCCCTGAACAGATGGCAACAGCCCCACAAAAAGAAAGACTAGATGTTTCAGGAAACCCAAACATTATACTAACTATGAATAATTCAGATGTAGATAATAGTCCTTTGCAGCAGTTTGTACAAATAATACAAAACAATTCTAATATGCTAGTACATGAAGCTATTAATCTTCTACAGGAAAAAGAGTTAGGATCTCAGCCAAGATACAAAAGAAAAGGAGAACATTAACAAATAAATTCTATGTACCTGGTGTTCCTATGAAAATGATAGATGATGGTAAAAAAATAGCTTAGGTTTCATGAAAAGACTTAGGAGATATTCCAATACTTGCTAGTGTAAAAGGGAAAGCAAATAAGCGTTCATGGTTATAAAAAACAATTGAGGAAGTAAAAAGAGATTTAGAAAAAAAGACATTAAAATACTGGTCTGTTTCAAAATAAAACACAATGGTTCGTTGACCACAGTCAATCGGGCCACCAAGAAGCTCAATGTTCCTTCCAAGATCAGCAGGTATTTCTTAGCAACATATGTTTATGCTTTTGGCTATGTAACTATGATCACACTTCCTGATTTTACTGTATAAATTCTACTTTGAAAAAAAGTAAAACTTTGCAGCAACACTGAAACTTCTCTTGAGTTGTGTTGTCTGTCACGCTGAATCCGCTCCCCACCTGAAAACTTCTTGAAACCTGGTTCGGTTGCTTAGACCACTACACCGTGGTCTGCAGCAAAAACTTATTTTCTGCTTGTGCTGTTAGAAGAACCAAAATATATATTATGTTTTCCATTAGTACTTCTTCAAGTCACCTGCTTTAAATTCTTATTCTCTCTTATTTTGAAAAGTATTTAGTGATTGTGAGCTTATATTGGTTCTTTTAGTCCTTAGCGATTGTTTGCACTTCATAAACAGGCATACTCTGAATATTTTACAGTTTTTCATGATAAGAAATATAGTTTTGCCTAAAAATATTTTTGAGGAGCTGGAGAGATGGCTCTATAGTTAAGAGCTGTTACTGCTCTTGCAAAGTACTCAAGTTCAGTCTTTAGCACCCATGTTAGTTGGCTCAAAAATGCCTGTAATTCCAGTTCCAGGGAAACCAGTCAACTCTGGCTTCACTGGACACATGCACATGGCCTCCCTCCCCACACACATACACATAAGTAAAAATAATAAATATAATCATAAAATAGAACTAATTTACTTTAAAAGGAAATTTATTTTGAATTTTCTAAACATTTAGAGAAAAATGATTTTAAATAGTCTTTATCAGCTATTTCTCCCATTTTATGATATCGTCTCTTAGTATCACAATCTTTGCTAATTAATTGTAAGATTTGCTTTTCTTTAATTCCAAAGAAATAATTCTATAAATTTGACTACATTTATTCAATCATTGAATGATTAACACTTTCATTTCAGAATGAAAACAAAGTACTCTCCGATTTAGAAAAAAAATTACTTCTTTCTCTTTAAGTGCTTTCATCTTTTAGCTAAAGATTTAGAAATATAACTCATACTTAATAGTTCTTATATTTTTCTTGAGAATAAATGAATTTTATGTCAAATATAAAATAAGTTAGAATATTTCATCAGATCCTTAAATGCTATCAAACAAATGTGAATTGCAAAATTGCATACTTTGTATTACAGTAAACTAAGATTATGATTATATCAATATATTCATATGAAAATGTTCTTGTTTATTCAACTGAAAAAATATAAGTAACTATAATTTTCCAATTTACTGAAAGTTTAGTGATGCATATATGCTTTGATAATTAGGAAATTATAATAAAATTACTATATACTATGCCACACTGTACTCTCCTTTTGTAAATTGTTGGCATATCTGTATTACATATGCACAGTGTATTTTAATTATATACTATCCTAAAATTACACTCACTGCAACCATTTTCCTTGTTGTCATACTAAATAGCTGAAAGATCCTTATAAAAAATATCAGTGTGCATATTCATAGCTATATAGTTACTGTAACCAAGTATTATATGAATCAGAGATTTTATTATTATTATTATTATTATTATTATTATTATTATGTTTATTTATTACTTCAGGTTACATCTCCATCACAGCCCCCTCCCTCCACCCTTCTCAGTCCCACCTTGCCACTCTCAATGTCCTCTCCCACTTATCCTACTCCTTCTCTTTGGGGTGTCCCTACATCTCAGTCCCCTCATTTCATCAGGCATATGAGGGCTAAGAGCTTTCTCTTGCACTAGAGTCCTACATGGCAGCTCCAATAGGGCAAAGTGTCCTACTACTAGGTAACAAAATCCATGTTCCTGTTCCTTTTGGTCTGTTGGTTGTAGGATGGTTATCCTGTACTAAATGGCTGGGTTTTATTTTTTATAGTATTTTTATATATAGTAATTTATTTTTCATAGTATTTTAAAATACTTATATATAGAATGTTATAGTCATCTTTATAGAATTAAAGCTTCTTAGGGATTGTACAATATAAAACCCCTTTCCTCCTCTTCTGTGTGCTTCTTCCTTGCTCCAAAACCCCATCAAATTTTTCCTCACCTACCTCTCTTCCACCCAACCAAGGCTTCAACATTTTGTTCAACCAATCAACTCCAAATTAGGTAGAACAAGGTTCACACAACAAAGACAGGTATATGTGACTATGTCTTCATCTGGCTGGCAACCAGATTCTGGGGCCAGTAATTAGCAACAAAATACAAGCAGCTTTCAGATCATCCCAACATGACCATCTTTCAAAGACCCAAGTAAAAGATGCTGACACTTCTTAAAGCACTGAAAACTTTATAACTACATCACCACACCCAAGCTTCTACAGAAAGTCTTTTGGGTATAGAGAATCCAGTTCTTATAGAATAGTAACTTAAGGCACACAGAGGTTACAAGAGGCATCAGTCCATGGGCTCTTGTGTTCCTACAAGGAATGGACAGGTTTCAGAAACAAAAGGCATCATTTGTTTTATCCAGGCCATTTTCAGAACTTATAACTTTGAGTTATAAGGCAATATTTTCTCTTCAGTGGTACACAGTTTATGCTTGTCTACTATGTGACATTAATGGAATTGATTTACTAAGCTCTGTGTTCTAAAATAACATGCAAACTTCCTTGTGTGTATCCTTATGGCTCAGGTTTAAATATTCTTGTGGTACTTGGAAGAAGTAGAATCCATGCAAAAAAAAAAAAGAAAAAAGAAAAAAAGAAAAAAGTTTGTGATTACTCTGCTTATTGTGCCACAACTAATAAAATTTCCTCTTTCTGTCTTGGGAGTTGCAAGTATTCTTCACATATTTATGAGTCAGTTACAGAATAATTTAAGGGATCATCACAGGATAAAAAGAAATCATAGCCCTGACAAGCAAATATCTGCATCACCTTTAGGAACTTTATATCCTCCTACAAATACACTTTCACACACATGCTCATTGCTGCTCTGTTCAGAATAACAAGGAAATGAAATGTCTCCATATATCTATCAAAAGATGAACGAATAACACTGTGGTACACATACAGAATGCAATATTATGGAATTAAAAAGAAAATCATGAAATTTGTAGATAGATACTAATTGAAAAAAAAACTACATTTTGAGAGGCAACTCAGGGCCAGAGAGCAAGTGTCATATATTTTGTCCATATGCAAATCCTAGATTCCAATATTGTGTTTTATTTGTTTAACTTGGAACACAAGTGGAAGCCAGGAAAGGAGCCTTTGTAGATATATTAGGGGAGGATGGATAGTAGATTAAGGTGATATTGTGAACACAAAGACAAGCATGGGAGGGTACATGAATGGGAGAGTCAAAGGGTAAAAGGAAGGTCTATTGAAGAGAAAATGATATATAAAGTAGTAGGAACACGTACTCTCTAACAACCCAATTAAAAATAATTGGATGCATAGTAAAATACATGTGAAATGAAAGAAGAATGGAGAATACTGAGTGTTAAAGGATTAAATGGGAGACTGGATGATGGGACGGATTAGTAGGTGAAATTGTGTTTCCTATACTTTGATTTGATTTGCTATTTACATTTCTCATTGCAAATGTAGAGGCCATCAGTAATTAATCAAAAAATTTGAATTTAATGTTTTTATACCAAGGCACAAGTCATAATGCTACTCACATTACACTGTTGTATATTTTAAATATAATCATAGATTTTATATATATTCAGATAAAATTACATTGACTTGTTTAAATTTTCAATTTATGTGTCTTCCATAATATAGACACTTAAATAGTATTAATTTAAATTGTAATATGTCTCTGGACTTTAGAGAATAAAAATTATCCATGACAGTGATGAATAATTATTGAAATTAAACTTTTGGCTTCTTACCTTAAAACCAATCAGTATGCTATAACATATTTTACAATTATGTTCTATTGTTGTAGACAAATATTTTGAGTAATATGAATTTTATTTTGATTTTTGTTAGTAATAAACATTTCTTTCTTTCCAGTGACAGACTTTTATACAAGTCTTTAAATCATTTCCTGTCTTCTTCACAGTAACTTGCTGACAAATGTTTGCATTTTACCTTTAAAAAATATGTTTCTGGTTGTACGGAAACTGCTGAAAAACATTTTCCATTGTACTACTAACAGGAGTGACATTAAACAATTTTGAAGCCAGACATTGTTTCCTGAGCTCAGTGCTTTCTACATTTGTTTTCAAACAACTTGCAGTTTAATTATTGGTTTCTCATTTTTTAAGCAATCCATTCAAAGATTTAAACTATTTTAGGAAAATCCCTGATATGCTACACAATTATTTGAGAAATATGGAATTATTTTAACATTCCCTTAATAATGAATTATATAATACAGCACTGAGTGTACGGACATTTTATTCTTACTATAAATGGATGCCTTTATTTTAGAACATCACAGGAGAGAAACTGATTAATATGTGGTATATCTTCATGTTCTAAATTCTAGTAGCTTTGAAACTTCATCTTGACAATATACTAAAACTGTTCTTTAAAATTCATTGTATCCCAATTTGCAGTTGGCATGACTGGATGCATGCTTCACTCCCTAAAGACCACAATAGGAAACTAATAGGAAACTCCTATTGTTGATAACTACTTTCAGTACAGTGGAAATTTACAAAATAAATATCTCCAAACCAGTAGATTTCCTATATACTAAACAAAAACAGACTGATAAAGAAATTGTGGAATAGCCTCAAACATATAAAATGTCTTGGAGTAAACCTATCTAAGGGGGGGAAAAGACTTATATAATGAAAATGGTAAAGCACAAAGGAAAGAAATTGAAAAATGTACCAGAAGATAGAGTAACCTCCTACACACAAAAAGTGATAAGATTCATAGGAAAATGACTGTCCTATCAAAAGCAACCTAAAATTTCAGTATAATCCTGATTAAAATTTCAATACAATTCTTTAAAGAAATGGAAAAGCAATCTTAAAAATCAGAACTTCCTATAAAAATCAAACTTCCTATAAAATCAGATATATTTATCCCTCTCAGGTCTCTGAGGTGGTTGAAGAACAGATAGTTAGAGCCTCATAATTAAATTTTGAGTTGTTTAGGAGTCAAGAGAGTGTTATAGATCTAAGAAGATACTTTTAAAATTGTGTTGCAAGTTAGTATGAATGTTGAGTCAGATATAGACCTTTAAACTCATGGAGATGTTTAGATAGTAGAATGTTAAAGTCAGGTACCAAATACATATAGACTGGTCATTGGGAATGTATGTTAAGCCATATAACCCTCATAACTGTGGCCTAATTACCTCTGTTGTACTGTATTGTATTTGTTATTATAAGAGAAAGAGCCATTTGTTGGACTGAAAGGGGAAACTGTAGGGAGAAATAAGATATACCTTAAACTTAAAAGAAAAAAAAAAAGGAAGAGGATGGGGCGTTGAGGGTGGGAGGGTGGGACTGGAGGGGGAATAAGGAGGGGACTGCGATTGAGATGTAACTTGAAGAAATAAAAAGTAAAGGAAAAAAAAAGAAAAGTCACTTAGCATTTCATCCGTAAACACTAGTGTGATAGTAGTAGCACTTCCATATGCTCATTGTAATAGCTAAAATACTTGATACACAGTAAGTGCCCAGAACAACGCCAGACTCAATGAAAAAACATATAAGTATTTCTTATTAATATAGAAAAATTTCACAGGATAACTTATTAAAGATAATACTGTGTTTTGCCAATTATAGTAAAAAGAAAAAAGAAACCATTTAATTGTTTATAGAATTTCTAAATATGTACTATTTAATTATGATAAAGAATCAACAACTCCAAAATATCTCAAAATTGGGCTTCACCAAGATCTAAAAGTGACTTTGCGTCTTGTATGAAAACCTGTAGGGAAAGCAAAATGTTCCACTCCATTACACCAAATCCCCCATCCCCTTTTCCAAAATTTACTCATGATCAATAAATAAGAAATTACAAATGTAAAAAAATAATCAGATGGAAGCTCAAAATACATAAGCTATCAAGAACAATCCTGAACAAAATCACTGCTGGAGGTAGTATTATTACATATTTGCAGGTTATACTCCAGAGACTTAGTAGTAAAACCAGTGTGGTACTGGCACAAAAATAGGCATGTAGATTAAGGGAAGTTATATCTTTACCTAAGAATAAAGATATAACTCCAGGCATCTACAAAAAATCACCTGACTTTTACAAATATGCCACAAATACACATTGAAGAAAAGATAGCATATGCCACAAATGGTACTTGGAAAATTGGAGAGCTACGTGTAGAAGAACTAACCTTGATCCTTCTCTCTTGCCCAGCACACAAATCAATTCTATATGAATCAAAGATCTTGATGTTGGACCTGAAACTGAAACATATAGAAGAAATAGCAGAGAGTACACTCAGGAGAGGGCTTAGTCAGGTAAGGCCTTTTTCACCCAGGAAATAGGAACAACAATCAACAATTGAGGTGTTATAAAATTAAAAGCTGCTATACTGCAAAAAGACTGTCATGAGGAAATTTATAGAATGAGGGAAAAAACACATGTGCCCACTATGTATATCTGACAAAATTAGTGTCTAGAACATAAAAAGAACACAAGAACCAAATCACCATGAATATAAACAAATCTATTCAAAGTGAGTACTGAAGTGAACAGAAAGTTCTCCAAACTAGTAATACAAATCAGTGTTAAACACTTATAAAAAATATTCAGTGTTGGGGAAGATCTAGTACATTGCTTCTGATAGGCTGATTTCAATTCTGAGATCTGTTTACCACTTCTTTTGAGGCATTCTCTTGATTGGTTAATAAAAGTCACTGATGGCCAATTAGCTGGGGAGAAAGAATATAGGAAGGTAGGACTCCCTGAGACAGAAACAGGAACCCTGCATTTTATACAGAGGAATCTCAATTTCTGCCAGGAGACATGGAAGCAGACAGACGTGTTTGAGAGTTCTGGAAGGTAACTCTGGAATGGCTGTTTGGGACTAAGTGGTCCAGGTTAATTTAGATTAGCTAACTGAGAGTCTGCTCAGCTAAGGGGTAAGCATTGAAACATTAAAAAGTCTTAGTGTATGTAATTATTGGGGAAAAGACCACAGTGGCTTATAGGCCACCAGTCCAAGCAATCCAGGACCATCAGCCTCCCCCCAAACCCCAGTGACTCTCCCTCCAGGTAGCAGACAATTCTGTTGGTCTAATATAATAGTATATAGTTATTAAAAAGTATCCGTCAGTTACCTCAGCAGCTTCGCAGCCAGACTGCACCACCAGGCCATCCCTCCAGGCTTACAGATGTCTAAGGCAAGTCAAGCCTGCCTATCTCTCCAGGCCACCCTCTGTTCCACTGGCCTAATATAACAACTTACAGTCATTAATGAAGATATTAGTTAATAAAAGTTAGGTTGCAGATGGTGAAGGCCACCCTTGATCCAAGGCTTTTTCCCAAGGACAAGTCAGACACCAGTTAAGGTGGGTCAAGCCTGTTGGCCTCCTACCAGCCTACTAGCTGCTCCGCCTACCTAATCTTACAGTTTATACTTATTAATAAATACAATTGATAATTAAATTTCAGTTTTAATTCAGCATCCTTAGCCATCACAAATTTAATATTAAAACTTCATAAATTTCCATCTCTTACCAGTCTGGTTAGTTAAGTATATGAAAACAAAGGTAAACAAATGCTGAAGAATAAATGGAAAATGGGACACCTTTATGCACTGTTGTTGGGAATGCAAACTGGCTCAGCCATTATGGAAATCAGTGTGGTGGTTCCTCAAAAACAAACAGAAAAACAAAAACAAAATAAACTCACTAGAAATAGATCTATCATATGATCCGGTTGTACAGCTACTGTGCATATACACAAAGGGGTCTATTTCCCACTATGGCTGTACATGTTCACATGTTCCTTCATGTTTATGGCTGCTCTATTCATAATATCTAGGGCATGTAAAAAGCCCAGAAACCAATCAACTGATGAATGTATAATGAAATATGGTAAGTATACACAATTGAATTGTAGTTGTTTATAAAGAAAAATGAACTTGTGACTTTTTCAGATACATGAATAGAACTGGAAAATATTATACTCAGTGAAGTAAACGACTCAGAAAGACAAATGTCATGTGTTCTCACTTATGTGTGGATTCTAGCAACAAATCTTTAAATTTATGTGTATAATGTGGAGTATCTATAAAATCAAGGTAACTAGAAGGGGAATAAAGACCTTAAAGTATGGGATACAGTAGGACCCAGGTGACAGAAGAATAATGGAAAGGGAGATACAAGCAGAAACATAGTGGTAAGGTAAAAAGGAGGATGCATGGGTGAAGTAAATGCTAAGGATGTTTGAGGGAACCTTATGGAAAGCTAATATTGTGCAAGCTTAATATAAACAGATTTATATATGCATATTTATTTATATATAAACATAAAACAGTTAATTTGATGGTACCCTACACAGTGGGTAATGCTCCTCTCAGAATCCATGAATTGCAGACAATACCAGTATCAGTTGTGTGACAATCTCTCATTGATTTGTTGGTAAAGCACATCCTGGAGATCTACTAAATAATACAGACCATTTCCTTTGTTCTTAGTTGCCCAACAGAACTTGATGGTAAGAAGTATTGCAGAAGACAGCAAATAATTTGGTAACAGCATATGAAAAATTAAAGTTGTTACTCATCAAGACACCTCTCTCTTACTAGTTAGGATTCATAGTACTGGAAAATGCTGTGTAGGCTTCTGGGGAAAATTTATGGCATCACATGTCTCACTCAGCACTGAACCCTAAGAACTACAATAAATAACCAACATGGAAAGGTATACTCACAGATGCAAAGTGGAACTAAATGTTGTCAGTGTAATCAACATTTTTTAATTAAGGAAAATTCCAAAAAATAAAAATTATGCCTAGTACTATAAATTTATCCAAGAACCCATGGCTGAGTGGGTCAGAAACCCCAGTTGTAAGTCTATGAGTATTAATGTATTAAGTGGGCATTTTGGTATGTTTCCCTCTACAATAATATTTATATACCCATAAATTAGTGCAGCTCTCAGATCTTATCAAAGACATTTCTATAGAGGAATTTTAATCCAGCAACATGACTGCTCTGGCAAGGGATTATATCCAAAGGTCTTCTATGTCTATGTGATCCAACTTGAATGCAGATGCTCTGGATTACAGTATGATCTGGCTGGACATGTCCTTAGCACACACCTTAAATCCCAAACTGTACAGGTAAGGTTAGTTTATAGAAGGGTGGCGCCATTTTTTGAAAGTGATGTCTAATAGAGGAGCAAACAAAGTGATGAATCAGAGAGAGGTTTGACAGAATGAGTCAGAGATAGGATATGCCCAACACTCACAAGAACAGGGCAGGAATGAGAGGCAATTTAAGGGCAGTACATGCAGAGAGGGATTTCTTATGGAGAGTTGATTACTGGGATGCTTTTAGAGAGACAGGTTGCAGTGAGAACTATCTAGACACAGGTGAAGACAGAACAAGCCAGAGAATGAGAAGGAGCCCAAAGATTAAAACATATTTCCAGAATTAGTTTAAGGTCAGGTAGAATAATTCAGCCAGAAGCCAAGAGAAGCCAGTTAGAATCAGTCATCTCAGAGAGGCATTTAAGCCTGAACAGCTGAATTGAACCAGTCAGCAAGAGTTCAAAAAGAGCTAGAAAGGCTTGGGAAGAGCTCTCATCTGATCTCCTCTTCTGAGGAAATAAAAACAACATTTACAAGTTTCTTTCTTCAGTGGACAGTAATTAACCAAGAGACTCACAACTAGATGATATGTAGAGAATAAATGTCTTTGGAATCCTTGGCCACAAATGGGACATCTATATCATATTTCTTATCCACAAGATCATTGTAGAAATAGAGGCAGAAATACATAAAAGGCAGAAGTTGAGGAGAACTGGGGTGAAATTTTGTCTTCTAGTCACAGTACTCGTGATGCACTCATGCAGTGGGGATAGTTCTAATATCTATTCAAAGTGACCTTGTATGGATCATGTTAAAGTAAAACATAAATCTGTAAAAGTACTTTTATGCACTAGATGTAATTGTTGCCTTGGAGGCTTACAGCTGAAAAAGTTCTTTCTAGTTCTTTTTTAACTCTTGCTGATTGGTTCAACTCAGCTGTTCTGGCTCAAAACTCCTCTCCAAGTTGACTGATTAAAACTGTCTTCTCTCACCTTCTCCTGAACAGCTTTGCTTCTGAACTCCATAAACTGAATTACACTGAACTGCATAAACACAACTTAACTTCACTTAACTGCACTGCACTGAACTGCCTGTACTTTATTTTTCTGTACTGAATTCAACTCTACTGTACTGTCTTTTCTACTGAACTCCTCTATTCCTTTGTATACTGTACTGTCTTCTCTACTGAACTCTTTACTGCATTCTACTGTATTGTCTTCTCTCTCTCTCTCTACTCTACCCTACTCTACTATCTCAGCTCTACTGTAGTGCTTTTAAGTAGTCTCTCGTCCATGTCTGCTCTTGTGAGAGTTGGACATATCTTATCTGTTACTCATTCTGTCAGATCTTTCTCTGATTCATCACTTTATCTGCCCTTAATTAGATGTCACTTTCAAACATGGATGCTTCCTTCTACAAACTAACCTTACTTTCATTGTTTGGGATTAAAGTTTTATACTAACGGGCATGGCTATATTCTAGACAGATCATACTGTAATCCAGAGCATGTATCCTTTCCAGGTGGATCACATAGACCTAGAATGTCTTTGGATGTGATCCTTTGCCAGAGCATCCATGTTGTTGGATTAAAATTCCTCTACAATGAAAGTCTGTTTAAAATGTCATTGAAAATCACTATTAATTTCTCAATAATTTGCATCCAGTAAACTAAATTTCTGCTCTCCCAATATTCATGACTTTCTCTCTACATGCTCTGTATACTTTCATATAACAGAACAGCAGTCACCCGTCTACTTCTTGCATAAGTCTTAGTATCTGTGTCATTTAAATATATTTCCTTTTATATATATTGAGTTTGGATATCTTTGAAAAGACTTTCTGACTAGGGCCTTTACTAACTCCTCTCTGACTGAACTTGAGGCCCACTCCACAGTAGAGAACTCATGCCTACTACGGTAAATGGAGTTGTAGTTTCCTCATCTTTACTAGGTTTCAGTTCACTGCCATTTGCTCCAGTCTCAGGATGATTTATTCTGCCTTATTCCATGATGAACTGAAAATTTCCCCAGGATCAGTTGGCTAAGATGTTCATTGTTGTCATTATCCTTTTGTCTTTTATTTTAATATAATCATTCTTTTCCTCTTACTTCTGTTTAGAGAAAAAGGTCTCTCAGTATTGTGAAAGTGAGGCATATCTTTCAAATAATTTTACTGTTTGCCATATACTACACTGAGCTTCAACTTTTTCTTGTATATCACCCTTACTTAATAACACCATATTTACTTTCCCCATAGATAAACTTGTAGTCTGCTATTGGAGTAGGTAAATACAGAGTTCTGTGCAGAGTTGCAGAGAAATCGGCTCTAATTTTTGAGCCGCAAAACTTTCATAAACTTCTGATACTTATACACACATTTTGAAGTACGTGGAACTAGAGGTTCTGAAGAAATATGAGAAGCACATTCTAAATTCCACAAGTGAAGGCAACACTTTGCTTTGCCTTATTTCAACATGTGTGTCAGACAAAACCTACTCAAGGCATCATTTATCCACTTCATAGATACGTGCTTAATGAAAACATGATGTTAGCACTGGGTGTGGTTGCACACACAAATAATCTCAGATCCCAGAACTCTGGAAGCTGGGGCAAGTTGATCACAAGATAAATACCAGTCTGTACTACATAGTGATATTTCAAAATTAGCGAAAGAATGATGGAGAGATGGATCAGTGATTATGAGCATAAACTGTTCTTCAAGAAGAGCCCAGGACAATTCTCAATCACTGATATGGCAGCTCACAGACATTTGTAATTCCAGTTCTAGGAAAAATTTCACTCTCTTCTGCCTTTCCATGAGTACCAGGCATGCACACATATTTCACAGACATACCTACAGGTGAAACACTGAAACACATAAAATGAACAAATACATATTCTTTTTATTATGACAAAACGAAGGAAGGAAAGGAAGAGGGAAGAGTCAGGGAGGAAGGGAAGGAAAAAGGGATAAAAGGAGAAGGAAAAAAGTGAGGGAGCATATCCATATGATCAAAAGTGAAAATGTTTATTTTTACATATGTCTCCAAAACTGAAAGAGGAAATAATTTGGTTTTATAATTTTTCCTGTAAATCTAAAATATTATAAAACATTTTGCTGTTGGGCACAAAATTCTGTAACAGTGTGATTCTAAATATCAATTTGATATGTAATATCTACTTATATAATTATAGAGAGAATCAACTACAGTTCACACACACACACACACAAACACACACACACAAATGATACTACCAAAATAATACAGAACTGCTGTCCCAAATTGTAAAAATATTTAATCTTAGGCTGCTATTTTTATTTGATAGGGTTTACTCAATTCAAGCAAAAGCTACCGATATTTAAAATTATGACGTGCTATTAAATGGTGCTGTTTGTTTGAGATTGCTTATCTGAGGAAGGAGGGAAATTGCAAATCAGAGAAAATAATTAGAGACAAAACAACAAAGATATCAAATATATTTTATATGTAGAGAGAATAATTTTAAAACCTCAAATTTTATATACATGTGCCAATCATCTTACTAAATCTTTGATCTCAAGGGTTATTTTTCTTTATTTTCAAAAGTCATTAAAGACAAAAGGTCACAATAAATATAGTAAAACATTCAATGAAATGCTTTGTTTCCATTGCATTATAACACTGACTGCTGCCTGGGAATCAAAGGGTCTCTCCTCCCTCATTTCATCCCAACACTACGTTAATTTCTAATGCAAGATGTCCCTCTGCTGGAGCTTTGGATTTTTGAAATATACATTATATCTTGTAGAGGGCATGCTTCAGATTTCTGAAAGGAATTATATGAAATGCTCTGCTACAACCATGCTCTGATACTTATGGATTTTTCTAATGAAAAAAATTCAAATGCACATACTGATATCTGTGTTTACAAAAAACCATGCCCAACATCAGTAAACTTTCTTAGTTCAAACCCAAACCCCATCTATGCCACTCTCACTTTCAAGAAATAACTTTTCTTCAAGATATAACTTCAGGGGCTAAGGATATTTCTTGGTGGTTAAGAGTA